>JAOVVI020003985.1:0-18246 GCA_028571085.2 Nepenthes alata | reverse complement strand
TTGCTTTTCAACAAATATTGCGTGGTAGCTGTAATTGGAGCTATAAAATTGAATTCTGTGGAATTATCCAATTATAGTGTTTCCCTGAGTTTTGTCAAAAGAGAGATGGTGTGTCTTGAGTCCTTTTACAGGCCAAATCCATGGAATTGAAAAGGATAAGGGTTTAGTGTTTCAATTTCATTCTGCAAACTACATCCTTTTTATTACTCTCTCATCAAATTATCCTTTCTGTTGTAATTCTCATCCTTGATCTTTCTCTCTTGTAATTTATTCCTAAATCTAGATTAGGAATTCCATCTGTGAAATTAATGAAAATTGAACAGCCTACCAAACACTGTAAACAGAAAAAATCCCTAGATTTCTGTTCCCTCGAACTCAAATCGATTGATTTCCCCCAAATCTCTCAATTTTGATTAAACTCTTTGTCACAAGCCTAGGTTTCCCTTTTGCCATTTAAATGATTAATCATAAGGACTATTTGACAAAAGCTGTACACATGACTGAGAAACTGTACATGTTAAGCAAGGCGTTAAGTGATTGTGGTACGGAATCTTTGGATTGATTCAAGAGTTTTGTAAGTCAAGCAAGTCTTGTTGGGTCCGACTCGGATATGGGCCAATAATGGTGAGGCCCAATCGAAAGTGCACGAGCCCGACGGAGCAAAAAAGCCCAAACCTCCCTACGAAGCCCAAGGGATCCTAGTGTGCAGCCCACGTGACGCCCCAAGTCAGCAACCAATCAGCGCGCTTTCACCACCTTCTAAGGCAGCTGCAGACGGCAGGAGCCAGCTTAGAAGATGCCAGCCAATGAGGGAAAAGGTCAATGCTACAAGCCACAGTGCACACCGTCCTCAGAGTCACTCAACCAATCCAGGCGTGAGCAATAGACTAAGTGTGGTTCACGTCCAACGACGGTCCCCTTTGCCCCCGCTAGTTGACAACTAACACTGCTGGCCACCGCCAGCATACAGCGGTTGACGAATCCCGGCAAACCACTTGTCGGGAGTTCCGGCTCCAAAAGCCTCCCAGAGAGAGCATATAAATACCTTCTCCTACGAAGAAAAAAGGGGGGGCCAACCTTAGGCAAAAACAGTGATCAGAGATCAAGTGTTCGATCTTTCACTCTTCCTTCTCGAGGAGCAAGAATTAGCTCTCTTCCCTCGAGCCATCGTCATTCCACGACGGAGTTAGTCAGCCACCCATAGCGGTACAACCCTTGGAGCTTGGTCCTCCAAACATATCCCACGCACACTCCATCCTTGTATTCCTATCACGTCTTTAAGCGTGCATTTCTCCGTATATTGCGCAAGATATCTAACTTGAGCGTCGAAGTGTTTGCGGTGGGACAGCATCCCGCCGTCCTTTGACCTCCTGTTTGTAGTTTGTGGTGTGCAGGTTCTAGGTTAATAGCAACGGAGACCGGATCCGATCCAGCTCGACCCGCAGCAGAAGAGTGGAAGGCTCTCTAATCCGTACCACAACCGGGAACTAGGAACGCATCAAGTCTCCTTTGCAACATTCAACACAATAAATTGGAGTTGCTGTTAATTTGAAAAAAAAAATTGATCCTTTTTCTCTATTTGATTATTCACCAACAAGCATGAATGAAAATATCAATATCGATTGTGACAGTAATGGTATCAAATATATTAGATAATATATGTAGTATTAAATATATTAGAAAAAAAAATTCTTTGAGAATTGTAAGATGCAAAGGAAGTATTGGCTGATTTTTTGTTGATACAGTAATATATTACAATATTATTACGATATCTGAAAACATATGGGTTTGAGGTCCTACTACAAATATATATCGGTCAATATTTTCTTTTATGCCAATAAGAGAATGGTGCACCCAAGGTATGAAAAATAATGTCAGACTGGAAAAGGCATAAATAAAATCAGTACTCTTGTGTCAAGCATGAGAAGCTAGTACATCTGCTTAGTTAGACTGAACTCCGCTTTCTCGCAGCTACAAGATGCCGGATGCTGGACAGATGCTGCTACTTTAGCTGCAACACATTTGAAGGGTTCTGATTATTCAAGGTCTATTTCTTCATGTCTTCATTTTAGTAGTAATGGTATAGAATCTACATCTTGCTTTTTTCAGTTGATTTGGATTATTTCGACATTTCTGGTATCTAATCTTCTTGCTGTTGGTATACTAAGTCGTTCATGATTTGGCATGTACTTAATTCATGTTTACAACTGATGTCATGGGTCAGCTTTTGAAACCTTGCCTTAAAAATGGAAATGTATAATGTCAACTTATTTTGTATCCGTTTAGGTTTCTTACATGCTAATGCTTTAAGCTGTGTATCATCATTCATCGCTTGAGTAATAGCTAAAAATATCAGCTGATATATGTCTGTATTGGTATTGTCAGTTGTAGATTATAAAGATTACTTTTGAAGTTATGCAGGAATACTTCGATATGGTTGTCGATATTGGTGGTGGCCATAATAGTATTTTTCATATTGGGCGACTCTGTGGATTAAAATATAGATATCTGTATTGGACATATGAGATAATACGTATTAGTATTAAATATAATCAAAGAACAAACTTTTCTAAGAATCATAAGCTGACAAGTATGTGTGTATACCGGCCGATATGTTAAATAGTATATTGTCGATATGAAAACATATTATAATTTTGTCGTGGTATAGGAGGCACAATACCAATATATATCTGTCAATATATAGGATATTAGCTGATATATCAGATAATTGTCGATATTTTTATTTATGCCCTGACATATATTATTGTTAAATGTATTGGACATAATTTCTCTCTTTTTTTTTTTGGGAATTGAGAACAAATTGAATTGGGGGAGTATTGCCCCCTCTTAAATGTATCGGCCCATATATCATAATATTTTACTAATATAATAACATATCGTGATTTTATAGTAGTTTTAAAAAATGTAAGTATTAGGCAGTATTTTGTTCCATATCAAGTTCTATATTATATTCTGAAATATTAATGTTTTACAGTGTTGGTTATGATGTATTAGGGTGTTGCAAAGGTGGGCAGATCATGTCCTTAACAATGAGCACAATATGTGGAGGTATGATTGTTTTGATCCCTCTTCCTCTAGGTAATAGTTACTATCCCTTTTTATCATCTCTCATGAGGATTTTATTTTGATAACTTAAATCGAAATATGACAACTCATTGAAATATTTTGAACCCTTCTTATAAACCTAGTCGTCCAAGTTATTATAATGAAATATTTACCATTAGCAGTATTAAAGATCCTAACAGTCCTCTATAGTTGATAGTTATGGGTCCCTTTTTTACCATCTATCATGCTTCAATGATGAGGATTTATCCTAATAACTTAGACAATTAGGATCATGACAATTCAATGAATAGTTTTGAAGCCTTCTTATAGTCCTAGTTGTCTAAGTTGTTTGGATGAAATATTCACTGGCAGTAGTATTGAAGACTCTAATAGTACTTTTTAGTCAGTTTTATCATTTCGTGTTTTCAATGGTTAGACGGTTTGAATTATGATAGCATATTGAATGTTTTGAATCTTTCTTGTAAAGTTAATCGTCCAAATATCAAGATGAAATATTCACCATTAGCGCTATTGAAGACCGTAAGAGTCCTATCTTGTTATTCATTAGCGACCTATTTTTATCATCTCTCATGTTCCTATAGGTGAGGAATTTACCCTAATAACTTAAGACGGTTATGATTATAACAATTTATTGAAATGTTTTAAACTATTTTTATAACCATACCCATCCAATTTGTCAAGATGAAATATATACCGTTTAGCAGTATTAAAGACCCCAACAGTCCTCTCTAGCTGGTTGTTAGGGTCCCATTTTTATCATCTATCATGCTTCCAATGGTGGTTATTTTATTCTGAAAACTTAATTGTTAATATTATGACAACTAATTGAAATGTTTTGAACTCTTCTTATATAATCCCAACCATCTAAATTGTCAGGATGAAAAATTCACCGTTGGTAATGTTAAAGACCTTAACAATCCTCTCTAGCTTATAGTGAGGGTCCCATTTTCAATATCTCTAATGTTTTGAATGGTAGGGATTTTATTCTAATAACCTACCTAGACAGCTAAAATTATGATAACTCATTGAAATATTTTGAACTCATTTTTTAATTTAAGCTGTCTGAGTTGTCATAACAAAAGATTTACCATTAGCAGTATTGAAGACCCTAACAATCCTCTCTAGTTGATAGGTAGGGTCCCATTACAATCATCACTCATACTTTCCAATGATAAAGATTTTATTCTAATAATTTAGACCGTTAGGATCATGACGATTCATTGAAATATTTTGATTCATTATAATCCTACTCATTTAAGTTGTCAGTATGAAATATTTGCCGTATAAAATGCTCTAACAGTTTTAACAACTTGACTGTTTCTAGGGCACTCATTCTGTACACGGCAGCTGGAGCACTGAAAGAGGCACTGGCAGCACTTCGGATGGCCCACCAACCGGACACGGCTGCCATGTTCATTATCGCCTGCCGTGAAATTCATGCAGATATCCTCTCTAATATCGGTTCTCGAGATGAAGGGGCAGGATCTTCAGCTAAAGACGAGCCGCCTTTCTTGCCGGGCCTGAACCCTGAAGACGAAGAAGTTATCGTTGTTGGTGAGCTGTTCGGTCAATATCAAAGAAAATTAGTTCATCTTTGCATGAACTCGCTGCCCTCTCCTGAATAACACATGCCCGATCAATTACCCGAGTCTTGGAGAAATTCACGTTGCAATTTCCATGTTTGTCGAATTGCTACGAGCCTTACATGGTCCGGAGGAAGAATTTTCGACCTACTACTCACCATTGAGTGCGAGGTATGACCCGTTTAGTCCCGACCCTAGCCGGCCCATTTGGCATTGCCTCTGCATCAATGAAAGGGAATTATGGGGAGTTTTGTATCCGTAGAATTGGACATTCTTGTGTGGTAATATGTAGAAAGCTTTTGCTGCTTTCCCCACTCCCTTTCCTTCTCTGCTTTATTTCTCTCTTCATCTATCACTTACCTGCTCCTCTCTGCATCTCGACCTTCTTTTTGTATCTCGTTCTTCTCTTTTTCACGTCGGCCTACCTACTTCTTTTTTCCTATTTTATCTCTATTTTCTTCCTCTGCTGAACCTTCCGTCCCATCTTTTTTTCCGATTTCATTTGTTGTCATCGTTTACGGGATTAGCTTATTATTCAAGATTCAACGGATTAGTACAATTATGATTATTGTAGAATGCGTTACATTAGCTTCGGTATGCCAATTTTCAGAGGTCATCGTTGGTTGATAATTGGGTCAATTGTTTGGAATGTAATATATCATTTGAAGCAATCGTACCACATTTAATACAAGTGTTTATGGATTAATTCTATTTAAACGATATTTTGACCATTTAATTATTTATTATGTGTTCGAGATCTACTATAATTAAATTTAAAAAAAAAATTATATATGTTTATTACAAAATCGTGTATTATTTTATTTAGGCTCAATCAATTATTTGATGAATTTAGAATTAGGCTCAAAATTGTCTAATTAACTTAATTAATTAGGCTTAAACGAATTGAGATAAGTTTCTAATTGAGCTATCTTGTATTGACTTCAGCTATCTATTTTAATATTTAAAGTTTACTCCTTAATCAAATTGAGTTTATTAACTGTACTTTGACTAAACTTAATAGAATTTCAAGTGTAAGTTTTAACAAATGATTTTAAACCAAGTTTTAATCATATTATTCTCCATTAACGACTCATATTTCAATTAATTTATAGGTTGTTAACAAAACTAACCAATAAAATGAGAGTATTTATTAATGCAAATAAATGAATACTTTTTCAAAAAAAAAAAAACACTAAAATTGAAAGAGATTAATATTTGTATTTAAAAAAACCAAGGAATTCAAATTTTTGTTATTTTAAATTAATAAAAATAAATAAATAAATAATAAAAAATATATATATAATTATGAGTATTTCAAAAATTATATCTTTTTTTAGGTATTTTAATAAATAGGTTTGTTGAGTTGATGATCGCGTTCGTGAAAGAGAAGTAGTTCCAAGCTTTAACCGCCATTTCCTCTCGAGCTTACCTTGTTCGCCGGAAACCAGTCACCTGACCTGAGCTGACTTATCCGGCAACGAGTCATCGGCAAACTCAACGAAAACAATGTTCACGATCCGAGTCCACTCGGTGGACGAAGAACACCTTCTGTTTCTCCCTCATCCCTCATCCAACTCTTCCAACTCAAACCCTAGCCCTAAATTAGCAGAACGTCGAGGCATCGTCCACCTCTTCCGCATGGTTTCCCAGCACCCCTCTGCTCTCCCTCACCCCTCAAACGCCTCCGATCGATCCACTAGCCTCTTCATCGTCGCTGTTCCCAACTATTTCTCATCCGACGATCTCCTCCGCTCTTTTGGAAACCATATCATCGATATCTCCGAGATGCTTATCATCAGGTCTCGATTCTCGGTTTTCATTATTATTTGTCAGTTAATAGTGACTTTTATTCTGAATTTTTTGGATAGGATCGCTGTTAGCAAGAAAGTAATTTGGATCAGTGTTATGTTTGGTGGATCTTATGGTGATATCATCGTTATCCTGAGCTAATTTCCTTGCTAAACACATTCCAGAGTCACGTGGTAGTTTCCTCGTTGACAAGAAGGCCTTAAAAATTAGTTCACTTGCTTTATCACGTGAGCTTGAAATATGCTCAATTTTTATTTGCGAAGAATTCGTTAATTGTACATTTGGCTCTTAGAAAATACAGTTCAATTTATGATGAACCAATTTAAAAGCAGAGTATAATTGATCCTTCCGCAAACCTTCAGCACAATTTTGAAAATTTTCCCAAATCTTTGATCAGTCTTTGGTTTGATATTATAGTGACTTTGATCTCTGTGTTGTGGGTTTACAGGAACGACGGTATGGAAGATAGGTATAACGTGTTGATTAAGATGGTAAATCAGGCTTCAGCTGATGTTTTCTATTGTAACTTCAACGGAAAGCGTTTTTCACCCCCTGAGGTTAACAGTCTTGTGTGATTTTTCGGTTGAGTTGCAGAAATTAGCCTCTTGAATCTTGATTGTGGAACTAACACTAGATTTTGGGTTTTCCTTGAATATTAATTTAGGTCGAAGTATGCCACATTCTCTTTGTACTTTCTGTAGAATATTCTGAATTGTCTGAAATAGCAAGTACCCCTCCTCTTGGATATTGTGAGCTACCAACTTGTCCAGTTTGTCTTGGTGAGTTCTGCATTCTCTTCTCATTGAGTTAGAACCACTTAGCACACCAGATATCAATCTTGTTACTCAAGTTGTTTAAGAGGCTTTTGTGAACTGGGTCCGCTTTAGAATTAACATATTTGTGGCCTATAATAAGCTTAACTTTTTTAATCATAGAGAGATTGGATCAAGATACGAGTGGAATTCACAGTACACTTTGTGACCATTCTTTTCAATGTTCCTGCGTTTCAAAGTGGACCTATTTGTCTTGCCCGGTGAGCTGCTACTCTTAGTCCTTTATAATTCTAATTTCACTTTTATGGATGAAAATATTTCATTTTTATTTTTGCAATTATTGCTTGGTTTCCTTTGTCATAGAATATTTCCAGGATCCACAAATTTCTGATACTTCTGAGGAAGAATGGTTTTATCAATGTAATGATGTGTCTATGAACTTCATGAAGATGAAAATAAGATGAAAATGTTTTATCCATGTAATGATGTATCTATGAACTCTATGAAGAGGAAAATGGTTAAAAGATGATAATGGTTTTATCCATGTAATGGTGTATCTATCAACTTCATGAAGTGGAAAATGGTTATATCTTTGTGCAAAATATTAATATTTTGCCCCATTAGGAAGTGGTGATAAAAGAGGCTGACATTCTAACTTTTTTAGGATGTTTGAGTTTCTTTAGCCAAGGGCATTATTTCTTCTTCTTGAATTTGATAGCCTTATGCCTTGACCTGCTTTTTAAATTGTCCTGACAGATGTGGGCGGCAATTTTGGTGGGATGTTTGTGCAAGATTTCCTAAGGTGCTGGTTGGAAATGATAGTTTTTTGGTTGGGGAGGGGGCGGTAGTTCTTGCTAGAAATCAATTGTATGAACTTTTTTTGAGTAATTAATTCGCATAAATAAATAAAGTACACTGCAAATCATGAGAATGGATAAAAAGCCCCAAAATCCCAAAACAACAAAACCTGAGCACCTGGATGAAGACCCAACAGCACACATCTTTACAATCTCAAATCAAGGCCAAAAATTAGTTGGAAAATCTCCCATGAGCAAGCATCAATGACAAAGGGCATCCCCAACATCTTATCATGGAGCGACAAGCAGCCATCATAGGCCAAGCAATTGTTAATGACTTGTCCAAACGCAGAAAAATCTGCACTGTGATTGGTCTAGGATCCAGAATAGGCTCCCCATTAGTCATTGTATGTTGCATATTTGTTCTTCCTGCTGCAAATTATAGAGCAGGTGTTTTTTGGTAGTTGGGAAGCAAGAGTTCAATGAACAAGTCTATTGTTGGAAATGTTATCCATCATTAATGCATGGACTATCTTCTGTCTTTTCAGTTGGTTTGGGGACAGATCTATTTTACTTGTAACATCTTTGCAACTGGTTGTGATTCTTAAGCTAGTGAATTGGCTGCAGCACATACTTTTCTTTGATGTGCTTCTACGTTGCCTGTACTGTACCATCAAATTGTGAGAAATTATGAAAGTAAATTGTTCATAGTAATAAGTTATATATTATCAGGTGTGTAGGTTGTGCCAGCAGCAGGAGGAGAAGCCAACCTGCTCTGTATGTGGTACATCAGAGAATCTGTGGATTTGTGTTATATGTGGTTTTGTTGGATGTGGAAGGTATATGTAAACATGTCTAATTTCTACTCAGAGCCAAAGTATTGTATCATGGAATGAAATATTGGCCGATATATTCGATATTAGGCCCCTCAATACCTTGTTAAAGTCGCGATATGTAGTTGTATCAATAATTTGTTGGCCGATATTTAAAATATAGGTTCATACACCTGATATTTTCAGATATATTTGCTGATATTTGTCCCTCAAGTTACGACTTGTAGAAAAACTCTTGATATGTCTAATACTTGTATGTGTCCTTGATATGGCTGATGCAAGTTCGGTCACAACCAATATTTTGATCTATGATTATAGGTTATTCTTAATTATGAGTTTTCCTTTCCACGTCAAGATTGTAGATTATGAAGTTCTTTGTCTGCTATTAGGTATAAGGAGGGACATACTATCAGGCATTGGAAAGATACACAGCATTGCTATTCTCTTGATTTGGAAACACAGAGGGTTTGGGATTATGTCGGTGACAATTACGTCCACAGATTGAACCACTCAAAAGCTGAAAGCAAGTCGGTAACAACTATCTCTCAATGCATGTCCATTGATGGGGATTGTGAACCTTGCAACAGTAGTGAAGATTCCGACATTAGCACAGCTCTCTTTAGTAGCAAAGTTGATGCAGTAAGTTTATTTTATACCTCTACAATTTTTACCTGTCTTGGATCTTCTGTATTAAAATGCGACTAGAATGATGATTCCTCGTGTCTTGGAGCCAAATAACATCAGATCTTGATCCAAAACGAATCAATATGCATGCATAAGACATTGGTGCTCTGCTGCTATGTGATGTGACACATAGGATCAGTGTAGGTTAATTAAATTGGAAAACTGCATCAATTGTACTTTGTGATTGAAATTCTCTCTAAATTGAAAGGAAACATTATTAAGATAACTATTAGATTTGCTATATCTTATGGATTTGAATATCGGCAATCAAACAACAAAGACAAAAAATAAGCATTGCAAAAATGAAATGCTAGGATAAATTAGTAAAGTCATACTATAACATAAGATAAGGAGTGATGATATCAATATACGTCACAAACATTTTGAAGCTACACCTATAAAAATAAGATGAGGAAAGAAAGTTTAATATTATTATGACAGTTAAAATGTAGGCAAAATGTAGCACTTGCAACGAAAAATAAGTTAGTTATAGTTGGAGAAAAGAAATAAAGAAAGAGACCAAGGAAAGCATGGGGTGAGGTGTTAAAAATTGGTGTAAAACTGTTTTTACTCTTTGAATGAAATGATGAAAGTAGATTCATATAACCAATCCATTTATTAAAAATCCATTCGGACTTGTTGTTATTGCTCATCTGGAATGTGTTTTCGTAGGAGGTAATTTGACCTCTCATTGTGCATCATGTTTTTTATGATAATCTGAACCTGTTCCATTCTTCATTCAACCTAAGCAAGCTGTTACACCTAGACTTTTAACTCTTGAGGATAATCAAATTGATTGGCTGACATGTTTTTGATGACAGATCATGGATGAATACAATCACCTTCTTACAACTCAGCTCGAGAATCAAAGACAAGTGAGTGCACTCTTTTGAAACTGAAGATCTGAATGCATATCTGTTTGATAGTACCAATATTAAACAAGTGGTTGAGGAACAGAGACTTTTTGATTGACTAGAAATCTGAGAAAATAGAACAAGAAATACGTTAGATTTGGCATGATTGATCATGAATGTATTTGGAACAGGGCTTTTTCTTCAACAGTGCTCACAGATGTAAATATTGGTTTTGGCCATCTCCCGATACCACAATAATGTTGTGATATGGTGCCTTGTTGGTGATATATCGACTAATACAGCCCTATTAACTTACTGTTTTCAATTTTTTTTCTTGATATTATGATATCAATACATATTGTTTGATATTGTCTAATACAATACGACTGCGACCGATACTAATATTGATATTTTCATCCATAGAAGTGCACTTGAAAATTCAATCTACTTTAATAACTTGGGTAGCAAATTTCACTCTGTTTTACCCTTTTTTTTATTTTTTTATTTTTTAAGTGTTATGCAGCTCAACTTGGAGAGGCCAAAAGCAAAAAGGAGCGTGTAATTGCAGTGGCAGTGGAGAAGGCTGTGCCCCTGAGAATGCAGGAGGCGCAATGCGAATTGGAAAAGTGCCTAAAGGAAACAAAGGCCGTTGCTGATGTATGTTTACTATCCATTTTGAGTTCATTAGGGACTTTTTTATTCTTCAGTGACTCTGCTTCGTGGATTCGTATTTCATCATAAATGTTTAAAAGTTACCCTTGTAGATAAGAGAAGAAAATGACATTTTAAGGTGATTCTAGACTAAATGAAGGACGAATGAGAAAAGATTAGTTAGTTGTGCGAAAAAGGATGTACACCTATGAAAACCTGGAATCAGGTAATAAAGCTTGATGGAAAATTAATGTACACTCGGATGATATTGTATTAGATTGGATTGAATAACAAAAGTGAATTCATTTAGCTAACCCTTGTTAGTTGAGTACAAGGTTTTATTGTTGTTATTGTTGAGCTGACATATATTCTATCAAATTTTTAGCTTTATTGGGAAATTGTGTTCTTCTTTGGTATGTTTTATCTCATCAATGTGTTTCTTAGTGGTGGTATCAATGGTTGATTTTTCTCTGTATGGATTTAGATGAATCAGTCTCTCACGAAGATCCAAGAAGAAAACGAGGAAAAATACAAGGAAATTGAACAAAGGTTAGATTTCTGCCTTCCCCTGTTGCACAATCTATTTGGGCCTTCACAGATACTTCAGTATGCTGAATCAACTCTTGGCTATTGAGGTGTAGCCCCTTCACCGCAGTCCAAAGTCATCGGATAAAAATTTAACGGATTATATGTTTTTTCTCTTTTTTATTTTAATTTGCTTTTTAAAAATAAAACACATAAGCCTTGGCCTGATATCCTGCGGCATTGGCTCGGAAGCAAAGGGGCTGCACCTCGGAGGCAAGTCGCAACCCCTCATTCCTTTTAACTGCCTCTTTGGTGCTCGAGCTCCGCATCACACATGTCTGCTCTAGTATCCACAGAAATCAAGAGAAAAACAGCTCCATGTTTATATACATACACAGCATTATGAGACTCAAAATGGAAGGGATATACCCAAATATAAGAGACCTAGCATCCCTCCATTGGCACCGGGTGCATAGGAACAAGACCTGGAATGCCCACTTTCAAGCTCTGATATTTTTGCTTCCCATAATGGATGAAAATATTATTATATCATCCAATTTTACCTGTTATATTATAGTAAAAAATAATTTTTTTTTGGTATATTTCATACCGATATATGCTATCTAATATGTTTAGTGCCGATACGACCGTGACTGATATCAATATCAATATTTTCATCTATGGCTGTAATTGATATATATATCGTAATATATCAACTATACAGCAACATATCGTAATTTTACTATAATATCAAGAAATAACAAAATTGAGGGGGCCCAATATATTAATCAATATAAATATGATATCGGCTGATATTGTCATCCATTCATGATAGTATTTTTTTCTGTGAATTGAAATCTGATAAGCAAATATCAGCTAATATATTAAAAAATATTGGGTATATTGTCATAAAGCAACATATCGTGATTTTGTCAAGGAGCAAGGAGCCTAGTAACTTAGTATATCGACTAATATTTGTATGTATTGATTGATATTTCATTTTATGCTTCACAGGAACCGGAAGGGGTGCTTGATGCAAATTTGGCTGAATTTGAAGTTAAATTAATTATTATTACTTTTTTTTTTTCAGGATGATTTCTTCCCTTAGGTCAAGGGATGAGAAGATTCTGGATCTGGAAGAGCAGGTGATATTTATTTGCCCCTTCATAACCCTCAAATTTTGAGGACTGTGGGGTTAATTATTTGGCGCAAAATATTTTTATATAAATAAAAGAAAAAATAGATATAGACATAATAATAACTGAATTTTTTTATTCATTTCATTGAGTTTTTTTTTTATGAATAATTATTGACCCTATTGAGAAAAAGTCATGAATCTGACTATGCCCCCTACGATTGACTCCCGATGATCATTTATTTACAGGTAAGAGATCTAAAGATCTACATCGAAGCTCAACGGACGTTGAACAACACGACGAATTCCGATGACATAAAAGGTGGCACATTACTGCCGGTGCCGTTGAAGCCGCCGCCATCTTCAAGCAGCTCGAAGAGGCGGCATGGGAGGTTGAGCCGAAGACTTAATAAGTAGCTGGTTCATGATTGTAAATTCAAATTTTAGGCCCGGTTGAGTTAAGCCGTTTAAATTTTGTTATTGTTGCTGGTCTTGTTAAGCCGGTGGTGTTTGCTGTTATTGTTATATTAAATGTTAAAATAGTATGTAGTTAAAATATCTTTAGTTGATGTTGAATTTATTCTATTGAATATGTTTATTTATTAAAATAAAAGTTTAAAAAAATATCAAACTAATGTACTAATATATTGTTTTTGCACTAAAAGAAAGGAATTATAAATATAAACACGACAATTAAATTGCATGAATGAGAAATTATAAATTTTTTTGACCGGGCATGCTTGTCTTTTTACCCTAAAAAATTATTAATATTTTACTTGGGAACATCCAATGCACAAAATCATTTAGAATATTAATATTTGAAGGAAATCTTTAAAGGCTGTTAGGTAATGTAACTATTTATTTAGCCATTAAGACTCATGGGTTATTCAAAAATAAATAAATAAATAAATAAATCACTGTATTATATTTAAAGAATTTATAAAGGTTAGCTGCGTTTACATTAAACAATGAGATATATTTCTCGTGGCTAAGACTCCGAGGATCCTACTTTACATATTCGGGCCCTCGGATCACACCTTCAGTTGAAATCGATGGCCCGAGATTCGTTCATATTATTGAAATAAAAAAAATTTATAACAAATTTGGACTATCGATTTTTACCAAAGGCACAAACCGAGGGCCCGGATCTGCAAAACAAAATCCTGCTTCACCTATACGCAAAACAGAATTTCAAAGAAAGTAGGTCACAGTTATAAGAGCAATAGGTGGTTTGCATGAAAGAAAACATTGACATAACGACAGAATTATTACTCATAATCTAATTGTTAGTATCTTATATAATACAAGATAACCATTTTATAAATACAAGATTTTTTCAGTATTGAACAGCTAAAAGAAAAGAACTCTTTTAATTAAATAAGGATAAAATTATCATTAATATAAATTTTTACCATATTTCTCATACTATTATTACATACCTAATATTAGAATACTAATTCTCATCATATTATATTATAACAATTAAATATAAAAATAAATTTTTTTTACTCTATTCTCATTTATTTTATTCCTTAAAAATAACTATTTCACTCCTAACTTATTTTATTTCAACAACCAAAAATACTTATTTTAACAAGACAATTATGACAGTTAAAATCATATATTAAGTTTAATACACTTTAATTTATTATTATAACATTAGCCGTCTAAATTATTAAAATAAAAAATGTATGTTAACGTTAAAATTACTTAAATTACATATTCTGACGCACTAAAAATACAACTGGCTGACAATTTCTGACAGAAAAATGAATTTCTACAAATCAGTGTCATGAGATTGGTATGAGCAGCCAAACATAAAAACAGAGAAGAAAATAGAAGAGAGAGCTACTTACTTGCCTGTAGAAACCATTTATAGTACTTCATCCTCGAGCTGGGAGGAAAGGAGGGCATTCTCAGTGGGCAAAGAGGGGGGAGTTCCGGGAGGAATGCAGGCGGCTCCGGTCTCACCGGCACAAAGGCACAGCGCCTCCGCATCCCGGAGGGTTGCTTCGAGATCGATGTGGCCACTCAGCTCATTGATGAACTTAAGGAGGGTGTCGAAGTCCATCTGCTCTTCGACTATCTTGTTTCGACACCTCTTCAGGATGGAGACGCATACGAGTAGGTGGAGGTGCTCGGATAAATAGCGCGTCCATAGAACCTCCCACAATCTCATGGTCTCTGCGTACTCGAATTCCCTGCAAATTAAACCGGCTCAGATGCATAAAATGAAGTAGGGGTGGGGTATTCAGTGTCCGAACCACGTTAAATGTGCTTCTCCGGTCTTATCTTCTAGAGATGCAACTTAACATTTTAGAATGACTTCGCTCATCCATCTTAGTATTTTTTCATCTAAAGTACTTAATTTTTTGTATATTTATTTTATTACACAATACTCCGATCCATAAAATATAGTTCAAAATTAAGAGGTCCAAATATACTTCATGTCTAGTTTTTTTGGTCCCTAAATTTTACATAGACCGGCAATATGTTGGGGGTTCGACACCTGGATTCATCCGATCCGACACAACGGAAACCTAAACCATCCCGTCAAGTCAACTACCAATTTAGTAGGCACAAAGAATAAAAGAGATGCACAACATTTTTAACGTGTCAACTCTTTTTAATTAAGGGGGAAAAATCATTGGACCAGCTTCGAAAAATTTTACTATGTAAAATCAGTTACAAAAATCCTATGACAGAATACCAGTAACCCATCCTAACTACACAAGCCCTCGAAGAATAGACAATGAGAAAAATAATCACCAAGAGTAAGAAAACTCTCATTCCCTATTCTCGTTTCCTTTTTCTCACTGTGGTACTCTCTCCTCACAGATATTTTACAAGTGTGGTGAAACGACAACCTCCGTTTCACCCCCGCATACATGCGGCCTGGCACACAGCGCCCCTGGTGATTTTTCACACCCTGGCTTGACGCACTCTTTCTCCAGAAGCCGCACTTTATAGAGGGAGATCTGGCCCAAGATCCACAGCACGCATGCTTTGCAGGTTGCGTGCATCAGAACCTCTGCCATCTACAAACTGCCTTCTGCAACTTTGCAGGCAACTTTCGGTGCATGGTTTACAAGTCTACCAACTCTGAAAAGACAGCTATCCGCTACGTCAGCTGCTAACTTTTCGCAATGTCCTTAGGCCATTAATCATCCGGTCAACCTTTCATTAACCGGATTCCTCTCCCAACCGGTCGACATTCCATTTATCGGATTTTGCTCTCAGCTGATCAACCTCCCGTTGACCGGTTTCTACTACTCGGCCGCCAGCCGACCGTACTCTTGCAATCGTACTTGGTTGCTCCGGTAATTGCCACTCCAAGATTTGCCTTCTCCGGCAAACAGTTATTTTGGACTTTGCTACAACCAATATGCAGTACTCCGACATCACACAAAACCTATGTGATCCGATGACGTCCGTTTATTGAGTCATCCACAATGGAGTGACCAACCCCAACAAACTTCCCATTACGATCTTCTGGGGTAAAACCTCACCTTTTTCCGGCGACCAATATCGCCTGCCTTCTGGCAACTTCCCCTCAATTGGGAACCCGACGTTGGCCTCCGTAAGCCTGAATGATACCTTCTTCCGCTGTATTGAACCTGAAGTAGTCCAACTCCCCTTCAGCTTTTTTCCCACTGTCAAATCATTCTCCATTGTATTCTGCCTTCACCACCTCAGCTCCACCCTTTGCCCTGTTGGCTCCGCCCCTTGACCCTACTTAGCTCCACCCTTTGACCCTGCTTAGCTCCGCCCTTGATCCTGTTCAGCTCCATTGTGCTTTTATTATTCCTTCCAACTCTACACTAAATGGCAAACTCATCCATGACGACACCAGAATTTCCACTTCAACAGCTGCAAACTCGACAACTGTACTTCTACGACACTTCACTAGCGACTTTCCCTCTGCAACGCTTCACTCCGCCCTGGCGCACTGACAACAGGTTAGCACCTCCGCAAGTAATCTTTTCCGATCAGCACCCTTCGTAAGTAGCCCTTTTCGGGCTTGAGCCAATCTCAGCTATCTCTGATACCAATTGTTCAATTGTTGAGGATTCAACACTCGGATTCACCCAATCCGGGGCAACGATAACCCAAACCCCCCATCATCAATTACCAATTTGATGGGCACAATATTTTGAACATGAAAATCCCTTCTCAACTAACGGAAAAAATCACATGACTAACTCCAAAAAAGTTTACTATATAAAATCAGTTACAAAAACCCTAAGACATAATAACAGCAACCCACTCTGGCTACACAAGCTCCCGAAGAACAGACAATAAGAAAAACAATCACCAAGAATAAGAAAACTCTTATTCCCTCTTATCTCTCTGTTTTTCTCCTTTCCTTCTTCTCACTGCGATACTCTTTGCTCACAAATATTTTACAAGTGTAGTGAAATGGTAACCTCCGTTTCACATCCGCATACATGCGGCCTGGCGCACAGCCCCCTGGTGATTTTTCATACTCTGGCTTGACGCACTCCTTCTCCAGAAACCACACTTTATAGAGGGAGATCTAGCCTAAGTTCCATAGCATGCATGCTCTACAAGTTGCGTGCATCAGAAGCTTTGTCATCTGCAAACTGCCTTTTGCCACTTTGTAAGCAACTTTCGGCGTATGGTTTGCAAGTCTACTAACCTTGAAAATACAACTGTCCGCTACGTTAGCAGCAAGCTTTCCATAGTGTCCTTGGGTCATTATTCAGCCAATCAACCTTCCGTTGACTGGATTTCTCTCCCAACCGGTCAACATTCCATTGATCGGATTCTGCTCTCAGCCGGTTAACCTCCCGTTGGCTGTCTTTTGCTCTCATCCGGTCAACCTCCTATTGACCGTCTCTTGCCGCCAGCCGGTCGTACTCTTGTAGCGCTGCCTGGCTGCTCCGGCAATTGCCACTCCGAGATTTGTAGCTTCGGCAAACGGTCTCCTCTGAGATTTGCCTTCTCTGACAAACAATCTTCCTAGACTTTGCTGCAACCAGTAGGTAGCACTCCGGCAACACACAAAACCTGTGTGATCCGATGATATCCGTTTGTTGAGTCACCCATAAGGTTATAACCAACCCCAACACAATCACCTTGGCATAGATGAAATACTACTATTAGTTGGAGTCATATTGGTACCGGACATATTGGAGAATAAGTATCGCTATTAGATAAATCAGGAATAAAATTTTAAAAATTTAAACATCAGCCGAGATATCAGCCATGCCAATGTTGGCCAATATATCGGCTAAATATCGGGTATATCGGTAGATATTTAAAATTTCAGCTGATATATCACGATATATTACTGAAAAGATAATATATTACGATTTTGCTGCGGTATCAAAAGAGCCCAATATTGATATATATAATATATCGGTTGATATTTTGACATATAGTTGATATAAACAATAATGAGCACGGCCCTTAAAACATATAAACAAGTCAAGGGGAAATCCACTGTCAAATTCCACGCTACCAGAATTTCTTGAGAAAACCAAACATGGAA
>JAOVVI020003982.1:0-18250 GCA_028571085.2 Nepenthes alata | reverse complement strand
TTCAATTTTTCATACAAATGACAATTGCAGATTAAGGGGGAGAATATAAATGTTCCTGTTGTACTATATATATATATGTATTCCGGTAGATAATTGTCTATCTTTTCTGCAGGCCGTGTATTTGGTTGTTAATAGACAGCAGCTGAGGGTGCTGCTTGTTACTACACTGGACCATTTGCCGGTTTAAGGTAAGCAGAAATTAATGCATAGCCAGCGCAGTTACTAAATGCACGCATACGTGTGCACGCACTCGCACACATATATATTTATTTTTGTATGTTTAGTTTCCAGGGAATATCCTTTAGCCGACTTTTAGGCGCACGTTGGTACCCAATTAAGGATGTGGATAGATCAACGGATGGGTGTCACTCAAAGGTGACCGAAAGGTATTCTTAAAATATTTCTCCATGTGCATATTTCTATACATAAACATGAGTAGTAAACACTTGCTTAGATGATATTCTTCCTTGTTCATTAATAAATAACTAATTGGATTCTGGTTTGGTTTCTAACTAGTTGACCTTCAAAACAAAATATTGTTACGATATTCATTGTGCTTTGAATAATTCATGTGTAGAGCTTGAATGGTAAATGCATGAATAGGAATCTTTTAATTATACTACATTACGTTTAACGGAGAAGGCACTTGATCGGAAGCTTAATTGAATTATTATTATTTAGAATTAAATATGATAGAATTAAAAAAAAAAGGCTTCTAAGCTGTCAATTGTATTATATGTTACCTTTACAAAATATTTTATTTACTAAACAACGATATTTTTTTGAATGAAACCTGCATTCGTGTAATTCAAACAGATTTGAAAAAATGTTTATAAATACGAACAGTCTTTTGCAGAAGTTATATAATGTACAAGTTTTTATTAAATTTAGATTTTCAATCTTCAACGTAAAAAACGTATTTAAAAAATAAAACTTATTAAATCAGATGAACAAATTCAACCTAAGAAACAAAGGCTTCCGCAGAGGGAAAAGCGAAACCGGAGTACGTATCATTGAAGGCTTCCGCAGCGGAGGTAGTCAGCTGGTTAGTCCAAATATTCAATATCATCAAACCCTGGAGATGCCAACTGGTGAGTGCCGTGATGATTCCCCAATTAGAAATTCTCTAATATCCATCCGACGGACACGGTTAAGAGTTAAATAAGATCAAATTAGTTTGTTTTCAGCTTTGATCATTCATTAATCTGAAGAAAGGAACTTGAGGCTGCAAGACCACCTCAATTAGCAAAACAATCAGCGGGATATGATGGGGTCTCCCCTTAGGTATCCAGGACATTGAACCGCCGCAACACCAAAATCTGGACCCACATTATTCGGCATCATTGAATCTTAAAAAACCCATATCTAACGACTATGAAAATGACAACTAATAGGACATTGACTACAGCCCCTGAATGACAAATGCACAAGTGTACTAATAAGTTAACAACCGCCACCAATATGTAAATTACCATTGTCTCGATAGAAGGAAAACACAGATATACTGCTGTACGTGTCGGTGCTGATGATTGGATCCAACTTCCATGTTTCATCAACATCCCCAAAGAGGATCACCACCGCCGATGTCACTCACTCGAGAACGGCAACTTCTTGCTCAACCCTCCAGTAATTGGCATCATTGAACTCCATTCCTATCCCACCGTCCTCGGAACTCTCTTCCGGCACCTTCAACATAGCACCCCTCTTCAAAGGCCCCGCTTCACCCACTATCCCTTCCTTCAGAGCCTGTTCCATCGCCTTCTCTGTACCCTCCAGTTCAACACCGACAAACTCGACGTCTTCCTCAAACAATGAAGGGGCAGCGGCACTTCTCCTGCTTCCCGTAGAATTGCCATTAGGTAGCGCCGGGGCTCCGGCAGAACTGATGGTAGTCACAAGAGCCTCGATTGAATCGGTTTGGCCGATAGGGTAGTCGTGATCAAGAAACGGATTAACACTTGACCCACCAACTTGAGGGTCTGAAGACTCCCCCCATCCTGCCCAATCGGGTTCAGGTCTTTCTCCAAATAGATCAAGACCTACTTCGTTGTAGGCGTTGAAGTCGTTCATTTTTGAGCTTGACCCGGCGTCTTCTATGCCATTGGCCCCAGCAAAAGCGTTCATGGAATTTGTATTGGAACTTGATGCGCCACTTATGCGATCTTTGGTTTCGACCAACTCTTCATCCTCCCCCACCACCACCTCATCATCACTACTGCTATTGCCACCATTCCCTGTTCCATTCAGGTTAATCTCATCCATCATGTCAGACAGGGAGGTGCTCACAGGAGCATTTTCAATTCTCTCATCTCGGAATGCGAACCAGTTTGAATTAGTAAATAAACTGCAAGAATGACGGACATCGCATCCACACCACAATGAAAAATACGCATTTAGTAAAAGTTCAGTGTGATTCTATATATATGCATGCGTGATGTGGCACTTGTTGAATGCTTTGTTCTTCTTGTTTTTTTTTTACCTGCCTAGTGGGGTCACATAATAGGTGATACGGCAGCCTTTTCAATAAAATTGTAACAAAGTGAGTAGTGTTGCTCATACATCAATATAGCACGCACATGGACGTGGCACAAAGGAAATGGATATGACATGGGAAGATGCACAGGAATTTACCTCATATGATCTTAATTTAGTGTAATTGGAAGCGCTGCCAAATAAATGATTATTACAAAAAAATCCAATGGACAAGATAACAACACTTCAAGCGTCGTTGGAGTATTGTGTGGAAAAATAGCACTTCAGGTAGGTGATGAACCAATGTGCAATACACTAAACAAAGATATGTGCATTTTATGTTTTCCCTTCATAACAAGATAAATAAGGTGCCCAGGGTTTGACTTAAACACTAAACAAATCAAATTGGACTAGATCCATAAGTTAGGTTTAGAAATATTCTTTGGTCTACGTCAATAAAAAAAAAATTTTAAAAATAAATAAATAAAATTAAAATAAAAAGCGCATAATGTTGGATTTCTGGTTTAATATTTGTCATTGGATATGGTCATCACACTCATTTGTTCGCTACGTCCTGCATCCATATAAATACTTTCTATGCTCAAATTAACTCACTTTTTAACAGTATCTGTGGGTTGATATTAACTCACTTCCCTAATTTATTTTCACGAAAAGATTTTGTAAATGATGTACGCTGCTACACTAATAATGATGATTTTCAAACATACCTCCCTTGGTCATCACCAAGCCGTAAGGAAGATATCACAACTTCAGCAGATTCATCATCAAAGTAGGCATTCTGCATTTTAAGAATAGCATCAAATCATTTAAATTTACTTTCAAAACAAATCAAAGATTCAGCAACAGCATCACTTCCACGGCTCCTAACCAGTGTAGACAACCCACAATTTTCTATCAACTAGGGAATATAAGATAATAAATACCTCATCAGCTTGACCAATAACACCATTGTCCTGCCAACATGACGACAATAATCATATTTTAAGGAAAGTAAAACGGTTGACCTTATTTATCAGAGAGAGTGCTCAACATTGAATCAAAAAATATGAAAAGGATGGGCTTCAGCCAATACCTCTTCAGGACCCTCATTACCGAATAAATCAGGCCTAAATGCCTGGCTTAGATTATTAGCTAGAGTGGCTATGTCATAGTCTCTATCAAGGTCACCGTCATCACTATCCTGGTTCCTCTCATGCAAAGCAGTTGGGCGGCTGCAAATGAATAAAAATACAAAAGGAACATAATGCTAATGGTACAATACATGGGTGGAACATCATGAACAAAAGTTGGCACCCTCTTCTTTAAGATTAACTACTATAATTCTCAACAAATACACCCGGATACTTCAATGGTGAAAATAAGCATCTATCACATGAATCTAATTTAGTGAAAAAAACTGTAGTCCTTATTTCACAAAGATAACAAAAACGTGTCCACATTAGGAAACACAATAAACATGAATATAATATGCTTTTTGGGGGGAGAGCGGGGAGACAATGGAATCCTCTTTTTCTTAGAGGTTGGAGTAATGGGAAATTACAGGAAAAGAAAACTGTAAACAATGCATCACAAACTGATACAGATGTAAGGATCCTTGAGCACCCTTAAGCCTCATAGAAGAAACGAAAACATGAGAGAAAATGGTCGCATGGATTCACATGCTTGATTCAACCATTTACTTGGCAACAAAGGTACGCAAGTACTTTTCTCCTGCATCAGGATTTTAGCATGTATCAAGACAGGGCAATGCAATTTTTCACTACAGTTCCATTGACGGATGCAATTTTGGCATGCCTATAATCTCACAGCTTAGCGGTTTGCATGCCACAAATACTTTTTATAGTGCTTCAGGCCTTCTCATGAGGAAGCCAGTTGGAAAACCAGTCAGACTCTCAGGTTGGCTCTCTGTTCCAACAGATGGACGACACAGAGAATAACGAGTATCTGCCAGAGAAGGTTTCCTGAGAACCCTTCCTCTCAGAGCTAGGAGCCTTCTGAGGAAATCTCATTAGTGCTGGTCAAGGGATCCAATGCAAAGAACTGAACTATGAGCAAGACGCAAATATCACCAGCTTAAAAATACTGCACACCCAACCAGAGTACCACTAAATGAAAAATGGCACAAATACAAGCAGTCCATTAGGGCAACTGGTTGAAAAATCACAGTGGAGATGAAGTGTGACAGAGTCCTCACTCACATACAGACCTCCAAAAGGTTGAAAATTCTCAGGTGGCATAGGAGGAAATAGACAGAAAGGTCTAGTTATTCATGCAAGCTTCAAAATGCCATACAACTTAGAACCTACAGGAATCAAACTTACAACTGCAGACCTTGGAAAGCAAAACAACACCAACTAGACACTCATTCAATGATCAAGTTGGAGAACTGGAAGAGTACATAGTACTTAATAATGTTTCCAGTACCAAAGAACTTTTTCCTTGATTGACACGGCACTGTGATTGATTGATAATCACTTCACTTCCTAGGACAGATGTGTGGCAATCTCACCAACTCCAATTTGTGCAAAGTTGAGTTGGTGTTGAAGTACCCTCAGCCTTAACCCAACTTATTAATAACTATGTTGTTTTAAGGTCATTTTCATGCCAAGTTCTACCATATTTGATTAAATTTAACATATCAAATGGTGTAAGATAGATCAGTTAAGACATGATAATCATAAAATCTGATATACTGGGCTGCTTTAAGAGAGCGATAGTTTAATTAGCATTAAGTGACCATCTAGTAGATTAAGACGTACAATGCAGATGTAATTGATTGGGCATGATTGAGTCATATAAATATTAACACAACGAATTATTTCAAAAGCCCTAGTTTGACAACTTTATAAGCACATCTAAAAGCAATATATGAGGCAAGGTGGATTATCAAGTAAAGAATCATACCCACAAGCCCAACGGTACACATTCTCAACCACATTGCGCTCCTGCAAAACAGTAGCTTGCCACTCTCCCCATTCACCATTTTCCTACAGATTTCAATTTCAAAAAAAAAAAAAATCAGTGTCAATTTGAATGTGACATTGAGGACAATCAGCCTTGCTTAAGATAACCAACATAGAAGCCAATAATAGACAATCGTAGCTTCCAAGACCAAACAAAGTAAATTTTTCATGTTCCAGTTTGAAAGGTCACATTCCCAAATAAAAGAAAGGTTGTCACCTGAAGATAAGTCTGAATGATACTGTTGTTTGGCGCCATTTGAATAATCTTGTTAGAAATTCGAGTTATATGTCCAAGGTTTCCAGCCCGAGGGGGGTTTTTTCCTGCTGCAGGTACCGTTGGCTGCATGATCAACACAGATTCATCACCATGAAAATAATCAAATCTGTTCTTCACACCTCTTTCTTTTTCTCTTTGTTTTTTCTTACAATAAATCATTGTAGCAGTGCTGGACAATTTTTTAGCTAATTTACCAAAATGAGGAGGGCATTCCAAACTTTGTATAGTAAGCATTCAGCTAAGAGATGCAATAAATAAACCACTGATGGGCAGCATCAAACAAACATAAATGATACTTATCTTGCAGATACACCTAATGCTATGAATCTCATGTGTTTTAACTCTGTTAAAAGAATTTGATTGTGGAGGCATAAACGATATCCAAAGATACCATTTTTCAACAATGTTTGAAATCATAGGTAATATTTTGAAATAAATATTACACTGAATTTTCCATTCAATAAAGGAGGAGATTTACGGTTCCCCAACCAGTGGCTACTCTCAACCCCCCCTCCCCAAAAAAAAGAGGGCACCAAAGGGCATGAGTGTGTGTCCTACTATAGAAGTCCAGAAATGGGTTATGTTCATCTGTGGGCTTCTTCCTTGGAGGACACCTAAATGTCTCCCACATCAAAACCGCTAGGTTCTAATTCCACTAGTGTATGAGTTGTTTACGCACACTTATGTAAATATATAGCAGTTAGCAAAAATGAGAACAGCCAGAACAAAAGAAAATGTAGGTGCTTTTTAGGTCGATTCCTTATGAGAATCAGACATAGAGTCAGAATTTCCCTTGTCTCTCCAATACCTCAAGATATTTTTCTTCCTAGAAAGTCGCCACAACCCGGTCCTAACTTTCTGTTTCTTTTTCATATGGTGTTCAGTCTCTTGGACTGTCATTTGAAAACCTGGATTTCCCCTATGCGTACAAAAGCCTCATTTTTTATGCGGTAAGCAGCTGGGCATAGAAATCTAACTTCTAATGATCTATAATCCAGACAATGCACGTTTGAGAATTAGTGCTTTAGGTACTCAGATCACTGTGAATCTACTGATCATCCATTTCTGCATTGCCTGCTGGCTCACAGAACCTGAAATTCAGCATTTAATGCGATGAGGGTAGCTTGGATGCAGGCTGGTACTGTTTTTGCAGAATTTGAAGTTTGTGGGTGATTCTTCATGAACCAGATGCAGAATGACTGGATAAAAATTCACAGTAGCTACACAATGGGCCACATTTTGTTCTCAGCGGCAGGATGACATGCTAATTTGTAACTGATGATGCCACCTTGGCATCTGTAATACTATAACTTTTCTTACCCCCCAGGTGAGTGCATGTGCATGCCCCTGCATATTCCCTCCCCCCCCCTCTTCCAGTGCGGTGTCTGGTTGCCTCCTTTTAATGGAAAAATCATGCAAGTGTGTGCAAAACTTCATGAATCTTAAGTATGATATGCTTAATAAGAAAAGAGGAAAACAGGAAAAATACGGAAATCAAAACAATGTAAAACTAGAGAATCTAGTTATATTTTTCAAATAAGATTCTACAGGTTCTCTCAAAATACATGGAAGAATTATATAAAACTGGAAAAACCTCTACTAAACAGAGTATTGTGGACCCATAGATAAATTTTAGATTTACATTTTACAAAGTCCTACATCATCTGAGCCAAACATGATACATTCAATAGGTTTTCATACTTTTCTTCCAGACAGTTTTACGCAGCTTTTCTTTTTCCATAATTTTCCTCGTTACAATTTAAATCAATACGAGAGTAGCAAGAAAGCAATACCCATACTGCAGGAAAAACACTCAGCACATCTCTGGGCCCACATGGTCATTTTGCCACTGATGGCAAGCTCTTTCCTCACACCACCATATTCTTGGCAAATTTCAAAAATTTCCCGGACATCCGCCGCCCTCCACTCCACTCAAATGATCATCATTCAACTTTTAAACATCCCAATTTAAGTCAATTCTCTCATATATAATAAAGAACGCACTTACATAACCCCCACCCACCCCCTACCCTAAAAAATTCACTTCCCACTACTTAGGCGTAAACCAACTCCAATAAACATACTACATCGCCAAGCATACATATTTTGTCAAACCATTACAATCAATTGGAGAAGTAAAGGAATATTCTAAACCCATCTATATTCAGGTTTTTACACCAAATTATTGATATGGTAATTGCATAGCACACTCATTCCCAAATAAATGAAGCAGCCAGACCTTTGATTTATAAAAGACAATGATTTTTCCTCCATGAGACCACCTGTTAATGTCATTCACATTCCAAATAGAAGATAACGGACCACCATGGTGTTAGTCTAATTCAGTTCCAAAGACCTTTGCATTTTGTGTTCTGGATAGGTAAGTTGGCGAGGGGAATCAAAGGAATTAATCCTAAATTAATGGGTCAGATAACTGGGCCAACCACAGCTACCACTTCATTTCCCAAAGATGATTGTTTCCCTTGGAAAATTCAAACATTCATCTTGAACATGAGACTGGCATCCAAAGTTCTAAAGGAACAGTTACAAACAGCAACTGACCAAATCCCAATTAGCAGAAAACCAAGTTAGGGTTGTAATTTTATTTCCCAATCCAAACCAAATTTAACTTTGAATGTCCATCACCTTATGCACTAACAGATTGAATAGAAGCTGCTTTGTTATTATCTTCCAACAGGGGAAAAAAATCAGAGCATTAGCTAGGACAATATTTGGACAATTATCAGTCAGCATACACTCCAAAAATTGGGTGTTCATGCTCACGTACAGGGGAGAACAGAAGACAATGAGCCATATGTAAAATTAACTGATTTTGCTAACTAAGGTAAGAATTTTTTTCTGCTTATTACTCTCCCAATCCTTCTTTCTTTCCTTCCAATATGAAGCAGTCATAAAGTATGTGTAGATGCAATCCATTATGACTGTCAGATGAATTGATAATTCTCACTTCTCCGTGATTGATAGTCCATTTAATTTACAACTGCAAAATTCAAAATTCCCATGAAATTTCCAAATGATACATCCATAAACTTCATATTTTTAGCACTTATTGCTCATTAGCATTTAATTTCAGCACAAACAGAAGTCAATAGTACTAACAATTACTTTTGCCAATCACCTTCAGCACTTTCTACCTTTTTCTTGGTGGGTTGAGTAGAAGTTCATGCCATCAGTTTCTCACAAGCATGATGTTATGTCATATTCATAGGTGTTCTAAGCTGTATATGTTTAAGTAATAGCAACAGGTGCTTTTGCAGGAGGAATACACAGGAATTATTCATTCTGAAATTGCTAGTGTAACTAGTTTGGAAACTTATTGGCTGCTACTAGCTAGTTAGTTATATCTGAAACAATTTGTATAACAGACATGTGGCTTGCATAATTTTGAAACATCAAGTATTGGATCCTACAAGCTATCTAGTTATATCTGAAACAATTCGCATCACTGACACTTACAAATTCAAGCTTTTCCTTTGTTTTGGGTCCAGTACTTAATTCTTTTATTGTTGTTATATTCACAAATCTGGAGGTGGATTTTGATTACATCATCTTCTGAAAGGCTCAAAGAAAACTGCAAGACTAGACAAAAGCCAAAAAAATATAAAAATGTAGGATAGAGTGAATTCCACAAGCTGACCCTACTCCAGATTTTAGGATCAAGATGCAACTGAACCAAAAACTAACCTATCCAACTATCTCTAAGAATAATAGTTCTGTACATTCATCCATATAATCAAAAAGTGAAAGAAGAAAGATGTGCCAAGTAAACATGAACCTAGTCATGTACCTGATTGAGATCACCTGAAATAGTGGGATGTTTATCTGCTCGAAGCATTTTTCCAAGCAAATCACACTCTGTGAATAGATGATCAACAGTAGAACAGTTCCTGCTTTCCAAACATGACGATACTATGCTGTCAACGTCATGATGTAACGCATTATTGTATGGGTACCTGAAACGATCACAATCTCTCTGCTAAGTTGCCAAATTATTTTTTGAAATCCATTGATGTCAACTACTGTTAGACTTCACAAGGAAGCAGCCTGTCCCCCATGGCCCCATCCCAGCGTTGAACTAAAGTGCGGTACTGAACTAAAGACTACATTATGCTCAAAAGCCATGGTGCGAGTTACCTCTACGCCCCATATAATCCACTTCTAAAGTCCCACACCACCAATTGGCCCTATTAGTGGCTGTAAGCATGGACAATATGCTGGGTACAGTATAAATGTTTCTGGATAAATTAAGAACCTAAATGTTTCAAAAATTTTCAAGGTATGTTCCACCAAGAAAAGAATATTTTGAATAAATTACTACCTTCGAAAAATTGTTTAGTCACAGTCACAAATGTGATTGAGCTTAGATTTAGTTTAATTTAGGAAGCAAAGACACTTCATCGTGGTAACTTGTCAGTGTCGGACACAAACCTAATACCAAGACACCCTGACATGTTCAGAATTTTTTTATCTAATTCGGGCACAATGTGGACATATTCAAATTTGCTAGGCACACATTTTTTTGTCTATTTCACAAAATCTAAACATAAGAAACTCAGTATGTGCAAATTGGCAATAATTCCAAGCATACTCTCTTGGTGAAATATTTTTTTTAACGAAAAATGGAGAGCTCACTAGTGGTAATCTAAAATCCTTTCAATATTAGTGATGAAAATCATAAGTGTTTTTGGTGCCAATTTTCTCCTAACTTGTAAATAAATAAAGGGAGAGAGATCATAATTCTATGCCTAGGAAGCACAGATATCTTCTCAGATATAGTATTTCAGTGTCAGACACAGATTGAGTGGAAAGTCTAATAAATCCTCTAATAATCATGATCAGCACCTTCGTCTCCGAGATATTCTTTCACTAGGAAGCACAGACACTTTCTTTGGGATAGTATTTTCATGTTGGACACATATTTGATAGAAACATGCTCCGTATGGTTTGGGTGAGTCAATTTTTTTTTTTAATTTAATACGGACTTGTTGGGACACTTTTGGAACATTGGCACCATGGATGAAAATATCGGTATCAATATCAGTCGTGATCATATCAGTATCGGATATATTATATGGAAAACAATTCTAAAAAATCGTAAGCTGGTAGGTTTATATCGGTCAATATATCAGCCAATATATCAATTTTATCGACTAATATGATAACATTTCGCAATATTATCACGGTATTGGAAAACATCGGTATCAGGCGACCCGATATTGATACATATCAACTGATACATAACATATCTACCGACATTTTCATCCATAACTAGGACATATTTAGCATGAAAGAGATCTTACACTCAAGCAAATATGTCATTTGTATGGATATTGAGAGCCTTTTTAGGGCTCTTTATGAATTATATTTTCACATTAGAAAGAAATTATTATTTTTGGCTCACGTATCCTTAGTGTGTTATACCCTATCATTTTAGAAAATTGTCATATGTCTATGTTGTGCTTGTGTCCCATGTCCATGTCTCTGCTTCTTAGGGGAATACAAGTATCCTTACAACAAATGTCTTGTCATATTCTCCCTTTTAAATGAAAGTGAAACGCATAAGGCGCCTCACATATTTTTTATTAGCCATTCCTATATAATTGATCCACAGATTAAATTTAGTTTGCTTCTGTTATAATCTGTTGGTAGTATGTTTTGTCATTGATCATCTTCTGATCAGCAAAGGCCAGAGTGTGAAACTGCCTTCTATATTTATGACATTTTCAGAGTGGGCAATTGGTCGACGACTGCAACTTCTATATTTATAACCTTTTCAAAGAAGACGCATTGAAGAATGATCAACTGTGGTAGGGAACGAACGAGGGCTGATGCTTTATTACCTTGAGCACCTGGAAAGATTATTATTCTTATCAATGTCATATTAACATTGCCATTATCTTTATTATCATCAGGTCATAGTTTGAGTAGCTGTCAGGTTTGCACTTGAGCTGCAAATTTAAATTTGGGACCACAGTTTAGTATTGTAAACAGTATGGAGAAAAAAAACAATTTTATGTTTGACTTCTGTAGGTTTTTTTATTTATAAGCCAACTCATCCATGCAGCCCAAAGAGTGTTGAAACTAGCACCCACTAGGCTTGTGAGGTAGAATCTTGGGACATCATAGACTATCTCATGAATTTAAACAGCCACATTTTTACTTGCATTTGTAATTCAAACGAGTTTATTTGAGTTGATCAAAATATTTCTCAAGTTGAAATTAGCACCATTTAATAAAGTGCTGGGTTGTCTAGGCCCTATTCTCATTTCATTAGATTATTTAATCTCATCATCACCCTTGTCAAGAGTGCCAATTTCCAATAGCTTCTTTTCAAAAATCACTCTATACAAAAAGAGTTAATAACCCATCAATCAAGACATCATACACACCCCATGCTTAAAACTACATTTTGATGGCTTTGGAATAGAACAAGAATAAACAACTTTTGTCCAAGAAAGAAAAATAACAAAACGTATGCAGGGTAGTTTGCAGAGATAAAACAATTAAGATAGCTAAGTGCATCACACAAAAAGATAAGAAACAAACAAACTAGTAGTTCACTAAAAGTCACATCTACAGAAGAACAGATGAGGCAATAACATTTAAGATTAAAACACTTACAACATTAGCCAAGCAAAGTCCCAACGAAAAAAATTATTTGATTAATGTTGCAAGTAGGAGAGAGTAGGAATAACAAAACTTGGAGTGAGGAGATAAAAAGGGGTATAAAATTGTTCATATTCTTTAAGGATATTGCATTAAACTGAATGAAATGATGGGAGTGAATTCATAAAACCAACCACATTTAGCAGAATTTAACAATCTCGGCGATTATTTGAATTCATCAAAAGAGAACAAGGCCACGAGGAGGTTTACTAGATTGAGCAGGTCAGCTCATTATCTATGAAGACAACAGTGCATGTGTCATTATTTAATACCGTTAGGGGGTGCAACCTTGGAAAGTCCTAAGTGTTTGTCAGACCACTATATTCCTCTGCTTCAAAATGCTATCATTTCAGCCAGATCAGGTTAAAGGGAAAATTCCCATTTCTGAATATAATTTCAAGCCTGAAGAAGATCCTATTCTTCAGCAGCTCTTGGTATCCAGAGTTGGAACAAACTTTAAGACTTGTGTATTTGGCTTAAAGAAAACTCTTACGAAGGCAAAGAAATGTAGCCCAAGGAATAAGGAGAATAGAAACTTACTCAAAGAAGAGATCTACAATTCGTTTAATGGTTCCTGAATTGACCAATTCCTTTTCTACTGCTTCCGTGCCAGCTTTCAGCAGGACAGCAATGAATTCAACAATCTAAAATTAAAACCAAGAAAAATGAAATATTCATTGGATCAATAAACTCCATAAATCCAGAATCAGATGCAAAAATAGAGTACAAAGAGACGTGTATAAACATCTTCTACTACTACTAAATTCTTATCATTCTTACAAAACACGAAGCTTGCAAATGGGTGCCCCTGTGGGGTAGTTTCAACTGGCACAGTACCTGCTATTCCTTAGAAAGACCAAAGTGTAACTTTCCTTACAAAGCGGTAGTTCAATTGTGCAGTACAGCTCTTTCTTAAGAAATGCAAGAGAGTTCAGCTGGTAAATTACCCGCTATTTCCTCAATTTTTTTATCTTAAGGTGCATAGGAGCTGGGCTCCTGTGATTATGTTTCTTTTTTAATTGGACAAGATGATATGTTAGCACAGAGATTTTGTCATAGCCAATCCAAAAGAATAGCAACATTAATATGGCAATTAAATAATAGGGTACATGATCCCTCAGCTTCCAGCATATAAGTAAACATCATCCGATACATCTCGGTTTTGGGCCTCCCTGATACAGAGAATTCATGACACTGGTAAAATATCACAATATTTTGACATATTGGTCATGGATCACAATTTATTGGCCGATATAGGCTGATATATTTGGCTTTGTTCTTCTAAACCCACAAAATTTACCCCCCACACTGGATTCCCCTCTATCTCTTCACTCATTTCATACTCTTCTTCTCATCTCCTCTTTAGTCATGCATGCTCCTCTCTTCCATTCATCAATAATTCATTCATATTTTTCCTTCCTTCAAATCAAAAACAATTTAATCATACAAACGCCTTAATCTTATACTTTAAACATTTCTCATCTTCAAAATTCTCAAATTTTGGGGTGAATTTGACATTATTCCTAATATTGCTTGAGGAAATGAAAAGGTAAATTTGTCGTTTTAGATTCTTTATCCTTACTGTTTGCCACTTGATTTAGATTATGTATAATTTTCTAACACGTATCATACAAATTTCAAGGCCAAAAAGAGATCCAAGTCATGATTTTCAAAACACTACTATTATATTTGACGAATCTTTTCAAAATTTATTCAAATTTATATATAGAATTTACATATCTATGTTATAAAAGCTTAACTTTCATGTTTTAATATTGAATGCTGAATTTTTTTTTATATTTTATTTTCGGGGAAGAAATTTTTTGTTAAAAAAAAATCTAAGACCCTTTGTTAGATCAAAGTGTGATGGTATGTAATTATTTGTTCTTGAATTTTACTACTATTGATCTATGTTCTTAAATTTTTTTCAGAATTTATTTTTATTTTCGGATTTTTTATATTGCGAAACAAAATATTTTTTGGAGGGGGCGGGGGGACATTTCATTTTTAATATTCTTTGTAAGATAAAATTGTTAAATTAGTTGTTTCTTGAAATTCATTATTGTTAATTGTTGATCTATGTTCTTTTTTCTCAATTTTTTTCCTTAACAACCTGAATTCTTTTACCTGGATTTTGTTTTTGGAATTTTTATTTCTGAAACAAAATTAATATTTGTTGAGAAAAGATCATTTTAAGATTATTTTTCAATCAAATTGTGTAATTAATTGTTCTTGAATTCTATTATTGTTAATTTATAATTTATGTTCTTCATTTATTTTTTCCTAAATTTAGGTTTTCAAAAATTTATGATATTTTTAAATGTCAACATCAAAGAAATGAAGCAGGGAGTAGTGTACCTAGTGGTGGAGCAGTAGCAGGAAGGGGTCATGGGTTGATGTGTGGTAGAGATTTTGTGACCTGTGATGGGAGACATGAATAAATCCAAATGTAAAAAAGAACATCTGGTCCACATTATGGGGAATGTTGCTACTTATCAACATGCGTTGGGAGAAGTTAAACAACTCATGCATAACCATTTAAATGAGCAAAAGAAACAAAGAATAGAAAAGAAGAGAATTCAAAGAGACATACAAGAGGATATAATGGTTAGTAGGCTCAAGCCTGAAGCAATAAGGAGCTTAGGCGGGCATAGCAACATTATGGATTTAGGAGATGAGGAAGATGTATGGTTCGAGATGACTAGACGACAGAAAGAGCCAAAATATATAAAATGAGAGACAAAAATTCAGAACCCAAGTCATTTCCTTCTGAGAAATGTGGCAGCAATTGCAGAGTGATGACGACTAGTGGTTAGGGCCAGAGGATACCTTGATCCTTTATTATTGGAGAGCGTGTCCATATGCAGCTTGCAACAAGAGACAATAAGTTGACCCCGAGAGCACACATGCCCGTTTAGTAAAGATTGATCCAGTTTTGCACAAAAGTAGGCCACAAAGAAACCCCATGATCAGAGAGCCCTCGATGAAAGGTTTGCAGGAAAAGTTACGACAAGTTGTTGGTCATCTTTTGTGATAGAGTAGCATTCCACCAAATGTTGCAGCAAGCAACCCTTTTATTAGCTTATGTTAGATATAGCAGCTAAATGTGGCACAAGAATAAAAGGTCATACTCATTACGAGTTTATGAATATTCATTTAAAAGACAAGTATGGGAGTTGAAGTGTGAATTGATAGTTTCAATCCAGATTGGGATGAACAGAGTGTTACTATTATGTGAGATGGATGGATAAGTATAACACAAAAGCACCTTATCAATTTCATAGTGTATAGCCCCCAATGAAGAGTTTCCCCAGAAACATTGATGCCACAACTGTGAACAGTAGAAACAAAGGGTCCTACTTCAAGTTGATGAGCAAGGCAGTTTATGAGATTGGTAAAAATAAAGTTGTTAAGGTTGTTACAGATAGCGAGATAGCAATGAGAGTACCTAAGTAACTTCTCATGCTGAAGAGGGCATCTTCTTTGAACTAATTGTGCAGCATATTGTGCGGATCTTATTTTGAAGGATAATGGGAAGAAAACAAATGTGGAGAATGTGCAGACACTAATGGACAAATGGAAAATAACAAGCCACATCTATAGCTCAACATCGCTAATTGATTATATGAAGATGTTTAATAATATTTGAGAGTTGCTGCGCCCTTCTATCACATTTTACCACGTACTTCCTTGTAGTGGAGCCCATTTATCACTATATAAACTGCCTAAATATCTTTAAAACATATAATTACAAGTTCTCTAGATTTGAAAAGGCAAAAGGGGCTTTGAAAACGATGTGGAAAGCATCACCCTAGGGAAAGAATTTAGGAGAAAGACTAATAAAGTGATTAGAATACAAGGGCAGCTAAGATTAGTTAACAGTGATGAGAAACCAACAATGAGGTTCATTTATGAAACCTTAGGCCGAGCAAAGATGATCATCACAGCCTATTGTCATTCTTATGCTAATATTTGAATGGCAATTGGCCAGAGATGAAATTTCCAGTTACATCATAAGTTACATATATCAAGTATATAATAAAATTAAAATTTGAAAATATATATTGATCGAATTTTCTTTTTTTGCATATATGTCCTTGCTCCCTAAGATTGTTCTTTTTTTTCTTAATTACTTTTTTTTTCTTTGTTACTCCCTAAGGTCTAAATATTTTTTTTCTTAATAAGTGCTATTACTAGGTTATTATTTAAATACCCAGTATCAATATGGCTGCACGTTTGCCAACCAATTGGACGTGATAGACAGGGTAAAAAAACGTCATCAAAATATCAGAACACAACTTGGATAATCAAATTAAAACAATAAATTAGATATGCAATACAACTTATTTATATTGCTTTTAAATTTCAATATTAAGGTAAAAAGTTCAATTGTAATCTTAAAAATAATCATTCTGTGTGTCCATTATTGTATCAATAATTGTTATGGTACTTTTTAGTTGTTGTCATTCGAAATAAACAAGATTCATTTGGAACTCAACTTGCATATTGAGGAGTTTTATCTATGGATCTAGGTAAGTAGAAATTTAGCTAGTTCTTTTGTCAATTCTTGCATTTTTAAAGCTTATAAGTTATATTGAGATTTATTAACCTTTTAAAATTTGCTAATTTTAGTAATGGTTAATGAAATTGAATGGTGAATACATTATAGAATTTTCGCTCCCCAACTACAAATGATTACCGACCAAGTTCTAAGTCAAACCAGCACTTCCTCCACATATGAAAAAAATTGGAGTACTTTTAGCCTTCTATGCACAAAGACGAGAAATAGACGGAAATATGAGAGATTGAATAAATTGATTTATATTCACTACAACTTAAGGCTTTATAAGAAATTCCACAAAAAAAGGAGCGAAATGAAATATTAGTTTAATGCAATTATATATCAGAAGAAGATGATCCATTGGATTCATGGTTAGAGGAGTGGGAGACTACTTTTGCTCATTGCCGAATTTAAAGGAGAAAAAGAAGGTGGTGGCATCGATGTTGTTACTGAAGAGCCAAGACAAGGGCAACATGAGGATAGCTCTACTTCCCCGGCAAGTTGAATTCTAGTAGTAATGAGGCAAGTAGTGGAGGCAGTGATGGAGTTGATATTGTTCCACAAGTCAAGATGATTTTGACAATGATGATGAGCATGTATCTCCAAGTGTATTGAATCAATTGGGCATCCTCCCTTTCATATCACTGAGACCATTCTTGTACCGCCCAACAAGAGATGAGATGGGTATTGAATCACCATAGGCAAAGGTACAAACTTATAGATGAAGAGGGAAAGGCAACAAAAAAGCTAGAGGTTCATCATCTCAATCAGTAATATATAGTTTTTATGGTTTTGGGATTTCCAAATTCCTTGGTGCCACAAATTGTTTTATTCTTTCCAGAGTACAGACTATGTGGTTTGAAAATGATTTTGCCTATTTGGTAACTTGGCTATACTTATGCAAAGTTACAAGATTACAAATATGTCACTTGCTCATACCTTCTAATTATTAGTAATCTACATACATGTTTGGTAGTGAGTAACATTTCATTCTCTTTATTTAGTTTTATTTAATCATTTTATTATTTGCTAGTGCATAATTTGACATTAAAGTGTCGATTTAATAATTAAAAATTGTCTAAAGCACTTAAAATATGTAAATTATGATTAAATATGGTTAAATTTTAATATTTATCTAAATTTTAATTTGGTTACGAAAAAAAATTTGATATGACCACGATGAAAAATAATATCGAAATTTCACCCACGACTGCTGGTAAAACTTTGCAAAAAAATGTTGACCAATAGAAATATGCATTTCATAATAAA
>JAOVVI020003981.1:0-16521 GCA_028571085.2 Nepenthes alata | reverse complement strand
TGTCGAGTTGTACTCCATTTTCACAATATTGAAGCCTTTTGGACCTAGTGTCCACTACCGTGGTTTTTTTTCCCGTTCATTCAAAAGGGATTTTCTACGTAAAATCCTCGTGCCTTGTGCTATCGTCCCATTTTTCTTTCTGAAACACTATCCTCGTCAAACTTAACGATTTCTCTTGTGTTGCACGATTCCGTCCGTCCAAGAGCTCAATAAAGAGAACTCGGACTCTGGTTGTATAGATGCCGAAATACACAGACGCAACAATATTAATTATATGCATGATAAGTTACATTCCTAGTCTTCGAATTTTTTTATTTGCATTACAGTATTTTAATTTTATTATGTGAAGAAAACAATAAAAAGTTTAAAAATAGTAGTTACATTTTATTGTTATTAGAAGTAATTTAGATTTTTTTTTTGGATTTTTTTCATTCATATAATATTAAAACAGTGTCCCGAAAAAAGCCAAATTTTTAGGAATTTAATTTTATACACTTTTTTAAAAATAAAAAAAAGAAAATATTATTAAATCAAAATATCCCTGATTGCCCTTTAGCCACCCAAACGTTAATTCCCTGTATTTGATACATGACTTGTTAAGATCCTTTAATTAATTGAGATTTATTATCATTTAAGAGTCAAAATTAAATAATAAAAAATAAATAATAATTTATTTTATATTCTAATGACATATTCTAATCTATTACATATAACTAAATCCCAATATTTAAAATAATAAAAAACCAAAACTGCCCTGATTTGGGATAAAGATTAAAAATTAAAAAGCCGGTCCGGTCCGTCTATAATTAACAAAACCGTGCCGGTCCGATTCAATCCCTAGACGGAAGGGGACAAAAATCTACAACGCCAGGCTCGAGTGTCCAACTGGAAGCGAGAACCCCGTACGGTCTGCGGCATATGTCGCCTGTCTGAAGGTCGTGGATGGATATTGAAAATCGGCATTCGGCAATTTACCTGTTGTAAGCAACCTAAATCGAGAAAACCCGAAGCCCCCTTTCAGTCTTTCGATCATAGAAAGCTTCACCGTAACCATGCCGACAGGTGAGTCCTTCTTCGCTTTCAATTCGATTAATTCTACAGCTAATATTATCACCCTTGTTAGCTTCAGTATCTCTTTTTGCTAGAAAAAAAACCCTTTTTCCACATGGTATTTTGGGGAAGTTGGCGAATAATTTAACAGGTTATTTGTGTGACATAGCTTTGCTGCGTGATTGTTTGATGGGCAGTTACCTATTTATGTGATATAGTATTTGGTGTTATGGGGCATATGCATTAACTTCATAAGATGGTTTATTTTTGCATTTACAAAGTAAACATCATTGCTTTGGAGGAAGGTGCAAGCATGAGAGGTGAATTGAGTGTGTGGAGTATTTGATTGAACAGCCATGACTCTTGTAGCCTAATTCAAAGTCTTCTATTTTTAAGGGTGGCAGATTGGGTCTCTTATCTTAACTTTGATGTGGTGGGTTTTATGTAATCTAGTATTGTAGGATTTTTAAGTATGACATGAGGAGCTTATGATAGTAGTTGTTTGAAAGCCATATTAGGACCCCATTGGCGCAGATGGGGTTTTGTAGGAAATGTTGTGTCAGTCGAGATTTCCCCTGAGTGCTGTAGGACAGAAAAATTAAGGATACTGTTCATCGGTGGAGAATTTTATCATCTTTTAATTTGTATTTTCATTTAAGTTGGTTCACAAAATCTAAATTGAAGCTTTCAAGTTACTCTTGTAAGTGGTTTGATAAGAAAAAAAAGCTATTTCTTACATAAACCATCGGATCCAAGATCAACTCCTAAAACCAAAAAGCTACTTCAAAAGTTAGACAGAAAGAGGTGCATAGTTTGCTATCGATGAGAAAAAGGCGAGGCACCTATTCTTTTCCAATGACAAGGATGTAATGTGTGTTGGAAGTTGTCCTCATGATTCCTTGGTATTCCTTGATTCTAACTGGCCAAGTGGACTGCCTTTTTTTTGAATATAAATAGTGAAGAGAAATAAGAATACCATGCTAAGTGGATAGATAGCTAAGGATTTGTGAAATTACCAGATACTTTTTATGGCAATGGGAAAAACACATGAAGTGCGAAAAAGGGTTGGGAATTGTTCTCAATAAAATGATGATTTTGGTAAGCTATGGGATATTTTTTTTGGGTGGTTTAGTTAATGCAATAGACACTTCAAGGATATGAAAGGCACAGTAGGTCGGAGCAAATCAAGGAGTCTAATTGTAAGGGTGAGGATGTGAAAATTGTAGCTTTCCTAGACAAAAAAGAATTTAGACAGTAAGATGAAACCCAAATTTTATTACCGCAGGGCAAAAGATTGCATTTTGAATACCTGCTGCTTGCTAACAACAGAATGTAAAGAAGAGAACCTTTTTGCCTTTTTACTTGAACTGCAAGAATGAGCTTGTGTCGTACAATTTTTTGAAAAAGCTCTATTGAAGCATATTTGAAAATTTTTATGAAGCTTTTAGAGGAAGCTCTAAGTTGTAACTTCTCCCGATAATGTTTCCAAAAGTTAGGCCTTACAGGCCAAGACAAAAAAAAAAAAAAGCTTGTTTGAATATCAATTGGTTTTGTGCTTCACCCATTGAAGTGAAAAGGGCTTTGCATATGGTTTTTATTTTGAGTTAGATGGAGTAAAATTTGTCAACCTGGCTCATGTGACTTATGAGATGCCATCTCTTTCCCTTTTGGCTATATTGTCTCTCCCTTTTTGTTCTGCTTGATGTATGCCATGGTGGCTTTTGTGAACCAGGCTTGTTTATCACTTCTCGATAATTTCATTGTTGACATTTCTTTACAGTGATTGTCAAGTGGCAAAAGGAGGTGTTTCCTGCTGTAGAAGTTGATACCAGCCAGCCCGCATATGTTTTCAAATGCCAGTTGTATGATCTAACTGGAGTGCCACCAGAAAGGCAGAAAATTATGGTTAAAGGTGGTTTATTAAAGGATGATGCAGACTGGTCAACTGTAGGAGTAAAGGAGGGTCAAAGATTAATGATGATGGGAACTGCTGATGAGATTGTGAAGGCTCCGGAGAAGGGTCCTGTGTTTATGGAGGATCTCCCTGAGGAAGAGCAAGTTGTTGCAGTGGTACAATTTCTGAGTTTGAGTTTTGATAATATGTTTTACTTATGAGAAAAATTAATTTTATTTGTGCTTCCCAATTTCAAATAAAAGCCTTTCTTATACCTATCATTTTTCTTTAGTTTCTTTCTTTATTTTGATTGAAGATTGATAGGCAGTCAGCTGTGTCAATTAGGTGCTATGGTGACCAGTTTTGTAACTTCCACTATTTCTGTAGAGCCTTTATGCTTTTGATAGTGGTCACTCTAATTATACAAATTTTTTACGTGGAAATGGGAAAAATAGATTGATTACACGAAATCCTATAATAGTTAGTATTCTTTGGGATATGGAGGATTATTAAAAGGGAAAAATTACTTTGTTCTGATTGATAAAAGGTAAAATTATTAAATTTGTTCTTTTATGAAATTATAAGCAGAAATTTGAAAACAAATGCATCCGAGATCGATCTCACACCTGACCTTCTCTTTCTCTTACACATTCATTTTCTTGATGACTGAAACAGTGATATGAAGATAGAAATAACCTTAATGTTCTCATATTGAACATAAATCCTTCAATTTGAAGCTTGACAGGACTAGGTAGTATGTTATAGTTATTTTGTTGGAAAGAGGGAAGAGATTGAATGATTTGGAGTTTTATTATGGTGGCGAGATGGATTTGCCACTGCTGGTTGCTGCATTGGAGAAAATTTGATCAAATGAGAAGGTTTGGAAGATCTCCTTTATCCTTGGCATCTCACGAAATGGGATTTTACCTCTCTGGATGAAAATTTCTATATCCATTCCTGGTGGAACAAGAGTTGACAGATATGTTGTTTACCGAGGGATCTCATGTATGTTGTTAAAATGGAAGCAGCAGACCTTGTAATTGTAAAAAGTAGGTTTTTTATTTGTATGCAGAAAAGGTGGTCTTTTATGTGTGTGGAAATGCATTCAACTCAATTTAGGAACAAAGGAAATTCTTATTTGTACAAATGGTGCTTTGAACTTGGAACAAGCATAAAGAAGTTAACGATGTTTCTTTATCTTTTGAGTTGTCTTGCTTGATTGGTCGCTCAAGATCTTGGGTCTCTACTCAGACCTGATGAAAAAAATAGGATCACTTCTTATGAACTTGGTGAGAATTATTTGCAGACAAAGCAAAAAAAAAAGGTTTACAAAGTGCAGAGTGAAAGTCTAGGAATTGTGCAGGTTCTATCCGAGGGAAAAGTTTGTGGAACTTCATTCCACATAGAGGGAGTGATTCATGCCATGTTGTGCTCCATAGCTGCTCAATATTCCTTTGAGAATTCATAGGCATCTGACACCTTTAGAGTGGTTCATAGATAGGCACTGCGAGGATGATTTATTTAGAGGCATCAACTCATGTAGGGTTTATACATAGACACTGCAGGGATGGTGCAGCATCTATTGTCAACCTTGATGATGCATGATTGGATGTGTATATGTTAGAAATAGAGTTATTGTTGATCTGGGCCTTTTTTGTCATTAGTCTGATTGCTATTTGGGAAACTGTTAAGTGATTACAATGTTGTCAAAAGCACGGCTCTCGTGCACGTAGGCTTGGGGCTCAAAGCTTGGCACCTCAACATAGCAGGTGAGGTTCATTTCCACAGGTGTGCGCCTAAGCTCTAAGGCACGTGCCTTTTTCTAAGGCTCAAGGCGTGCATCTTGAGTACCTAACAGATTATTTTCAAAAAAATAATTTTTTTAATAAAAATAGTCATTATATTTAATTGCTATTTATAATTTTAATTTGATGTTTGTAAAATTAGGGTTGATAAAAGTAATAAGTGGTTTATTAGAAGAATTGATGAAGATTATATTCAAGATAATGAATTTGTATTTGAGGTTGATTTTTTACCAAAAGATTTTCTAGTTAAAATGATTGGAGTAAATGAGGCTATATATCATACTAAATTGATAAATAATGTGAGCATTAAATGATAAGTGGCTCTAAAACTACTCTATTGAAATTTGTAAATAATAAATATTTTAAAATAGATAAACATTAAAGATAAAGAAATAATTTAAGCCTATAAGTTGAGGCATAAATATGAACTTTTGATTAATAATGATGATAAATATTAGTCTTTGCTATGATTATTTTGAAAATAATATTTTAAATTTGTTAATAAATGTTATTGCTTGTGTATTTATAGTGAATTGTTCTTATTAATGACTATCTTTTATGTTGTTAATTGAATTATGATTTTATAATTATTGTCATAAATATTTTTTAGTGTTTATTGTTCTATTACTAGTTTTAACAATTGGAATTTACTGTTAGAATATTCTATCTACAAATTTCATAAATGGGCGCTTCACTTTCATTGTCTTGTGTTTAGGCCTCAATGGTCCTTGTGCCTTACACCCTTAACAACACTGAATGATTATGAATTGGATTCCACTTTATCAAGGTCAACCACAACTCACTTATCTAACCTGGTTCACGGTTCATAAATAAGCGAATATGCTCAATCCTTACTCTTAATGCAAGCATCAGGATGTTGTTATATTGTGCGTTTTAGATTGGAGGATTAAAGGTCTTGAAAGTCGATTATATTTTGATTGCATGACAATTGTTCTTGTTTCAAATGTGAAAAACTTCAAGAAATCTACTTGCGGAAAAGGTACCTGTGCTAAACCCAAAAAGAAAAAAAGAGGACAAGGCATGCTGTTGATGATTTAAGCTTTAATGAGTCCATTAAAGGTAATGAGCTTGTGACTTTAAAAACTAGTAAAGGTGATGGACTGCAAGTTCAACTTATCATCCGTTATTGTTCTCTCAATGTCTTCTTTTGAGGAGAATAGGACTAATAGTGGAAGTATTCTATTGGTTTAGTCTATTTATGTGTTTGAAGGTAATGAGGATAAGAGGGATATGATGAAGAAATGGAGAGAAGTGTGTTGAATGATGGGTGATTATCATCCCAATAATAATGGTGATTTTGAAAGTACGAATTTAAACAAGATGATTTGAGCAAGGGTACTGGCCCACTTGAGCTCAGCTTGATACATTGTTGTTAGGGGCACTCTTTGGCTTGGGGCTCAAAGCCTGCTGTCTCTCACATACCCAAGCAAGACTCACTCTGAGAGGTTCATGCATTTTTTGAGGCTCAAGTCGCCTTTAGGGACACATATATATATATATGTTTAATTTTTTTTATAAAAAATTAACCATTGATTTTATTGTTACTTTTAATACTAATTTGCTATTTGTGAAAATGCTATTGATGAAAGTAATTAATGGTTGACTAAAGAATGGGTAGATTGTAGAAAGGATAATGAGTTTTACTTATCCAAAAAATATAATGATAATGGATTTACATTTAAGGATGCTTATTTCTCAATGGGTTCTATAGCAAAAGTAATTGGAGTAAATTGGCTACACATTCCATTAAAATATGAATTAGTGTGAACCATAGTGTGAACCATGTTCAACATGTTCCTCTTGGCCTACTCCGTTAGAGCTCATCAATGAGGAAATGCTAACATGGAGTGGCATTTGAAGATGGAGGAGCCATTAAGGACTATAAATTTTATGGTTGGAGAAGAAGATGAACAATTATTTGACAATGATGATAATATTAGTTTGCACTATGGGTAGCTTGAAAACAATTTCAAGTTTGTTAATAAGTTTTATTGTTCATGTGCTTTTCTAATGAATTATACTTATTAATTGATATTTTTATGTTGTTAGTTAAACTATGAATTTATGATTATTGTTACAAATATTTTTTTAGCATTTCTTATTTTATTATTACCTTTAACGATTAAAATTCATTATAAAAATATCTTATATATATGTTTCATGAATGTGCACCTCACTTCAATTAGGCCTGCACTTTATGCATAGTGGAAATGGAGTAGATTGCACATAATATGATAATATATGAAGTCGTTGTTTTGTTATAAACATTTCTAAAGCTGTGCTGTGAATTAATGCCCATGATTTAAATTATAGCCCACAATTGCAGGGCCTTGGGGTCCACAAATTGCTCCTTCCTCACATTACAGGGAGGAAGTGCTGCTCTTTTTCAATAGAGGAGCTATACCTAATGGATGTTGTGATGGTCGAAGTGTGACTCAAGTACCTTTTTTTATTATTCTTGGCTACTCGCACAGCGGTAGCAGTTGGAAGCCCCATGGGACCATAAAACATGTTTGCCAAAAAAGAAGGCTCCTCCTATCACTATTACATTTCTATATTCCTATATAACAATTATATATATATATATATACCTTAATGTCAACTAATTAATAATGCTATGTTAAAATTAACAATTGTCACTATTAATAGATAGGTAAGGTAAGCAAGTTTTGGGTCTGTCTTTTGGCAGGGTTGAAGCCTAAGTGCTCTCGTGTTTGAGCTTAATGGTGAGGATAGTTCATGTGGGACCTATCTAGATCGGTGAGGAGATAAGAGAGCCTCATAGATTTAAACATGGATTAATCTGTTATCTTTTGTTGCTATGTTTTTTATGTGAGATTTGACTTTTGTTTTATTTTCTCCCTTTGTTGTGTATAATAGCATTTTGAAAGCAAATATCGCTTCTCCTTTTGTGATGGATACATGGAGTTGACCGACTTCATAGTTGCAGTTCCTTATAGAATACTTTGCCCACTCTGAATCCATGTAGGCATTGGAAAGAAAAAAGTTTTAGCTATATCTAATAGAGGATCGTTTGTAAAAATAATAAAGAACTTACAGAATTTATAGTGTTGCTTGATATCATTCTTTGCCCCAAGGAACTGTTTTTGAACTAAACAGACTGTCCATATAACCCTCACGAGGTATCAAGGGCATCAAAGTATTCCAATTAATAAATTATTGAATGCATGATTGTTGCTAAAATATTTAGGTTTCCAATTCTAGTAATTATGATATTTGTGGTGGCTAGTTGTATTTCAATTTTTGTAATCTTTTGTTTTTCCACCATAGATAGTCAATTTATACTGTGTTGGGATTTCCTAATGGTACGAGTGGTAATACTATTAAAATATTACCTTTTTCAATGAGAAGAAGCGTTGTTGTAGTCAATGTTATGAGATTTTTGAAAATTCTGAACCAACAAATACTCAAAAAAAGTGGATACAAAAACATGGGAAGATGTTTTCTCTGATAACTGTTGCTATATAAGTAATTATTACATGTGTTTGTGGTTCATTTGTATCTATATTGTACATGTATTCCCTAGTGCAAACATTCAATATCAAGTTTTATTGCAGTGTTTGAATTTTTTGCAAGTTAAAAAAAGAACACTGGCAGCTTAATTTAGTGTTTCTTTGCCTGTTATTTTAATTAGCTTTCTAAGGGCCTTGACTATTTTCCTAAATCTGTTTCTTGACATCAACTGTGAATTTGCTTATATTTTTTCTAATGTAGTACCATGAAGTTTTTTCTAAGCTTTTGTGTGTTAAGTGAGGCTTATTCTCTGTGTACACTGTTCTCATCCATAACTTGATCATTTTTGGTATTGTCTGTCTTCTTGCTAAATACTTCAAGCTAATGTCTCTGTTTTTTTAGGGTCATTCTTCTGGTTTATATAATTTGGGAAATACATGCTACATGAACTCTACAATACAATGTCTGCATTCAGTTCCTGAATTGAAGTCTGCTCTGCTGCGGTAAGTTGATTTTTTCCTTCCTCTTTTGAGATGTCACAACTTGTTCCAAAAAATGGTAAAAAATCATTCAGTTTGTTAAACTAACTACTACTCCTTAACGACAAATTTTTGCTTAACATTTTTAACTAGGTATTCACAATCTAGTCGGAGCAATGATTTGGATCAGACTACTCATTTGTTGACTGTGGCAACAAGAGATTTATTTACCGAGCTTGACAAAAATGTCAAGCCAGTGGCACCAATGCAATTCTGGATGGTTCGTAAATTGTTTCTTTGCTATCTTGAATTTTAGAAAATCCTGCAAAAGTCAAAGTACTTTGTCCAGTTCAAGAGACTACTATGTCTCTTAATCTCAGGCGGGTTTTTGTTTCTTTTTTTATAAACTTAACATGTATTCTTCATGCAACTTGTATCAAGCTTTATTTGTGACGTAACTTTAGAATCCCAAAGTAAATCACTCCAGTTTTATCCTTGCTGTGTGCCCGCAAGCCCTGGAGCATGATAGCATATTAACGTTTTCTTGTGTTGTCTGCAGGTGCTGCGCAAGAAGCATCCTCAATTTGGCCAACTACATAATGGTGCTTTCATGCAACAGGTTTCCCTTTTCACAATCTGGTCTTGACATTCTTACTGGTATATATATGCTGTAATTTTGAACTACTCATATATATCTTTGATTTAATGACAGGATGCTGAAGAATGTTTGACACAACTGTTGTACACACTTTCCCAGTCTCTTAGATCAGATAATTCCAGGTATATTACTTCTGTCCTGAAATCTAGGACCTCAAGATGTTTTAAGAAAGATGGCAGTATGGACGCAAATCCAATGAATTATCATTGTGGATGTAAATTTAATGGGGTTTTCCCATAAACACCTACATTTGATGTCCACTTCACATTAATACTACTTGGAGAAATGGTTGGGGCATACCCTTAAAGCGCCCTTGGATAATGCCTTACATTTATCTATTCATGCTAATGGGCCCACACAATAATAGATAGATGGATGGAAATTTCATGGCAGAATAGGTGCCTGGAGGGTAGTCTTATAACATTACTCTACCACTTTTTTTTATCATTTTGTCACCCAGATTTTGCAACGTTTGAAGTGTCACATCAACTGCCCATTAATGATCAAAATGCCCTCATTTTTTTTCTTTTATTTTGAAATATTTGTTTTTTTATTTTTTTACATTGTTTTTCTTTTCATTTTATTAATTAATAATTACTATGGGCTGCTGATTTCACTGATTATGAGGCACATGCCAAACATGTGTGCGCAGTAGGCATGTGGTGTCATAGTTGAAGTTTTGCAAGGATTCAGGTGTGACATTGAACAAATCTAAACAGGTGGTGTTAACATGACAACATATAGTTGTTTATTTGAAAAAAATAATCATTTAATACCGTCTTGTGATTATTAAGGATTCTTTAGTTTCCTTTGTCAATTATGCATCATCAGATTGCTGTGCATTAGTGTGCTGCTTGTGATTAACTGCGGCTTGCTCTTAGGTCTCACAATATCATCTACTCTCTCTCCTCATACATACTTGCCCACCAGTGTATTGACATGCATGCATGCTTGCCAACACAGATAACATATGAACATGCATGAAAAATATTAGTTTTGCAATCAATGTTTATGTACAAACCTGCCTTTAGGTTTAGAACACACAACTTTTCTGGGTTCCTGTGCTGCTTAATTTCATCGTGAGTGCTGGACATATTGTGGGGGAATAAGCATGGACACAGACGTGGAACACCTATACAACATGACACATACAGGATGGCTCTTTTTTGTAAAAACTAGGGCACCACCCGCTTAGAACACATTAACTAAAATTTATAAAATTTTATCAGCATTGAAACATATTGATCAAACAACAGTATTTATTCATTAGTACTAAACTTTGCAATATCTTATTGCGCAGAGACATTTAGTTATAAGCCAAAATTACCGATCAATCAATTTACAAAAAAAGAAAAAAGAAAAAAAAGGGGTAGGGCCATTCAAAAAATTAGTAATTGTTCACAAGAATAATGGAAAAAAGAAAAAGCAGAGGATAACAAAAATAAAACATAGTCAGCCTACTGTTCACAAAAAGGGGAAACAATCCACCCAACCCCCGATGACAAGTCAACAGAAAAGCCTGGGCATAATATAGGAGCTAGGGCTCCTCTTTCCACGCATAGAGAGAAAGGAGAGCGTTACAGAGAAAGCTAGTGAATGCAGGAAAGTATTGAGGCTATGATTTAACAATAGAGCTAGGGTATACACAAATTTTCAGATAAAAATAAAGCAGAGAATGAAAATCTGAACTGGGGGTTTTTTAGGACATAAAGAGGAAGAAATTTATCATAGGACAAATAAGGAGCTAGGCAGGTATTGAATCTCCGTCACCAGCTATCCACGTGAGCTCGCCTCATTGTTAGCCCCTTCTTTTCTCAATCGGGGGCTTCTCTCTCATCGATTGATTGTGAATGGAAATTCAGTGTTTGATTGGCTTACCTCAACGGTAGCTCTGAATATTTTTTGGTAATTACTATGTAACCTCATTATTTAATTAGTTTTCTTGAAATGCCTCTTTTTGTTTCAAAAAAAATAAAAAAGCCCGAACGTGATTGGAAATTCGGTGTTTGTTTGGCTTACCTCAATCTTAGCTTTGATTTTTTTTTGGCTAATTACTATGTAACCTCAGTACTTATTTAATTTTCTTCAAATGCCCCCTTTTGTTTAAAAAAGAAAAGCCACAATGTATCTCGAGAGTAACACATCCTAGCATGTCCCCTATGTCCTAATTTAAAAAAAATACCGACACATGTTTGAGAGCACCTGAAATGAGCTGGTAAGTGCTCAACACACGGTGGAGAGTGCCTTCCATGCATTGGAAAGTGTTGTCTCCAATACGTGTGGAATACCAATATGTCACCCTCCAACCGAGGTGTTCGCACTTTGTAACTTTAGGGACATGAAGCCAGTCAAGCTTTAGCTTTGGATGCTTTTTGTCAAAGTTTGGTTGGAAATCCTCAACCAACAAGTTAGCTTGGATTTCCAGACGCTGGTAAAAGATACAATATGCACTTATATTTTGTTATCCTATAGCTCCAATTCTCGAATTTCTGTTTGGTGTTAGGACTCAGTGCAGCAGTTGTGTCCTTGCTTGATGTCAAGAAATTCACACCTTTGTATTAGCTGGTCCTCAATTTGCTTGAGAAAACCAGCTTTTCAGTCTTAATTAAGATAGGTCAGGTCGCAAGATTGTGTTAAAGAGTATGATTTTTAGATATATTTAAGTTATCATGTTTACTTGAACATTTGTTTTTGTGATGTGTTTTAACGTGTCTATCAAATGCAACCATGTCTCCTGTGCTATCTGAAGTATTTCAATGCTAGTTAATGATTTTTGTCCCTAATTTTCATTCATTCATCTATATGTAGCATGAAGCAACTTGGAAATCTGTGGTTAATTACTCAAATTTATAATTTTAACCAATTCCCATTCTGTCTCGATTCTTGCGGTATGCCATGTCTAAAACCACATTTATTTTTGTTGTTCAAGGCACTTTCCTGTTTCAATGGTGAAAATTTTGTTTTGAGAATCCAATGCAGTGGGTTTTTCATCTAGCATTGCTTTTGGTTGTTGCTTAATGTAGCTCACTAAACCTGCTGAAGTTGCACAGTGTCTTCTGCATCTTGTTTGTGTTTGTCTTTTTTTTTTTTGGGTTTTCAATGCATGTTTTTGGTTTCCTATAATTTCTGTCATGATGAATCCTTTTTTGTTGTTAACACTGTTTATTCAATATGAGGTAATAATGTGGTATGTAATGAATGCTTCTCTTGTTTGATTTTCTGGATGGTGCTTCTAGTTGATTTGGCTTCTATTGTCAGTTCACTTCTGCACTCATGTTTTTTTGAATTGTGTACTTTTTCTTATGTTCTGGCTGATTAGTTTCGCTTTTCTGCTTGTGCTTTGTACCTCATATTCTCCAGTTCATAATTGCTGATGTTGCTGCTGCTTTTGATAGTTAATCTTGTGTGCTATACGTTGGTGATATTTTGATTGTGTGATATTCACTTTCAGCAATAATCTCAACACGGTGAAGGCTCTTTTTGGCATTGAACTCACTAGCAGGTAGAACATTACAGCTATTCGTTTCTCTTTATATTATGTTATTGTTTATAGTAGATTGCTCCACTGCGATCTGAAGGTCACATGTTCAAAACATGGAAACAACTTTGTAATGTAGTGATAAGGCTGGTTCTTTCTTACCCTCCCCAATATGTGAGAGCCTCTTGTATTGGACCACCCCTTGTTATGTCAACATCTATAATTATTTCCTTCTAATCTATGGTGTGCCCATCATTGGTCACCATCACTGAAGACTAGCCTAACTGAGTATTTATTCTACATGCCTAACTAATTTAGGACTATTGTCGAGAGATAGTCCATGTACATTTTTTAAGATGGCAGACACTGCTTAAGCATCCTTATCATACTGTTTTTCTTATTGGTATCTATTTCTTATATTCTACTTCTCGTATAGCTTCATCAATACTTTTGTTGGAGGGTCACTCAATTATTAGGCTCATCATTTTTCAAGGTCAAATAAGCAAGCGGATCTCTATGTTGTATGATAAATCAGTTTAACTTGCAGAAACTTTAGATTCAACTATACACAGGAGTTTCAATTTTGAGATTGCAAAAGCTAAATCTTGGATTAAAAATGATTTTCTTTGAAGGGGCAAGTAAATGAAGGAAATGCTTATTAACTTGACAAATACGTATGATTGCTGGAAGAATAATATTGATAAGGAATTTCATTGTCATACTGTAATGGTTTTGGGATTGTTGATTCTGAACTTACTGGAAATTATTTCCAAATGTTGATGATCTTGAATGCTTCAGCTTTCTTTCTTGATATATACTTTTGAATCAGATTTTGAGATTCTTGCATATCACTAACTTTGTTGGAGCTCCCCTTATGCTTTTCAATTTGAGCATTCCCCCTTTCAGTCCTGATTATCCATTGAACTTTATGACTTTATGGCTAGCAGGATCCTTTTATCCGTTCCAGTTCCTAGATTAGACAATTAAGTGATTTGGGAGGTGTAATGGTTTTGGTTATTCCCATAAAATTAGGCTTTATGTCTTATATTGTGGAACTTGTTTTTTGATTCCTTCATGGTAGAATGTTAGGTTTAGGATTTGGAGGTCAACAAGTGAAGAAAGATGAGCAACTAGAAGGCTGTTTGTGTTGGCTGATTGCAAAGTTATCTTATTTATGGTTTTTGAGAGAAATGGTTGCTCCAACTCTTCATTCTATTCTAAAAAATCTGGGTTGAACATGTCACATTTGATATAGGTATGACACTGGAAGCTTCCAATTCAATGGAAAAATCTACTGGAAAATTCAGAAAATAGCCAACACTGGTACTTGGCCACCTTTTACGTTTACCTACATTTATACCCGATCTTGAGTAACTTAGGACACAGATATGACTCAATGGTTTCTGCAGGTAGTTTTACAAGGAAGAACAAGGGTTAACACCAACTTTTCTGTATTATTTTGCATTTAAATCCCTGCAATTGTTGTATGTAAATGTTCTCTGGCAGAAAACTGTGCTGTGTTTCGTGTCTTGAGTTAGCTTTTTTTAATGTGTATTGGCAATAGAGTATTAACTATCAGCTATTTGCATTTCGTTGTCCTACTCAATTAAATCTGTTCCTTTTACTTGACCTATTAATTTGTGGGGGGGCTAGGGTGCATTGTCAAGAAAGCGGTGAAGAAAGTTCAGAGATAGAGTCAACATTTGCACTTAAATGCCATATATCACAAGAGGTGAACCACTTACATGAGGGACTAAAGCATGTAAGTATTTTGACATGATACATTATGTATTTTTTATATGGTAATGCTAGTGTGTTGAGGACTTCGATTTCTTTGTACATTTTGTCTTGTTTGCACGTTCTTACATTATGAGCTTGCTGTTGATCTTGTATGTACCGAGCTCGAGGTCAATTTATCTCTTATCGTGTTGTCTATTTTGCCTTGTTGACATAGATTGTTGACACATTTTGGTGTTGAAATAAAATCCTGGAATAATGTAGTGTTGTTTGCCTTTATACAACCAGGCATGTTTGATTTATTTTTGTGGTCTAAAGTTATTTTTCATATATATGGATTTATTTTCCCCATGGCAGCTGGAAAGTTATCTTGGACTGAAATGGCTGATATGGTGTAAGTTTTTTTTTTGGACAAGACGCCAAGGGGCTAGCTTAGTTGGTCAGCAGTGAGCACCATTCTGTGTTGCCTATGGGAGGGGGTTTAACCTCAGCATCTTCCATACATTTTGAGAATCCATGCTCTTTCCTCTGGTGGCTAGATGTGAATTTCAACTGGTGAAAAACTTCCGATTGTTCTAGTTAAGTATGACAATGCCTACAAAGAATAAACTTAGTATTCATTAAAAAAATAGAGCACCGATTTCTTAGTTGGTTAAGATTTTTAGATGAGTGATTGATCTGTTTAAAGTTGAAACCATTACTGAGAATGTTCAATAATCCAATTGTTTGAAAATAATGAAAAATTTATTGTTAGAAACCAACAAAGATTCTTATAAAAAAATAGTTTATAACATTTGCCTATGACGTTTGGAATTGATTTTTTTATTTTCTCCAACAATATATTCAAAAGTAGAAAACTGTCATATTTAATGTTTATGCATGTGGAAGCTAGGAATCTTCATCTTTGCGGCCAGATGTTTGTGAGCATTGTTTTGTAAATAGGGTTTGTCTTTGCTTGGTGAAAATGCATATAACTGCATACTTTAGTGGTTTCCACTTGAAGGTGTAAGCCAATTATTGGCACCATAATTAAAAAGAAATATATGATCCATTGTTAAATTAGATAATGGATAAACTCTTGGACAAATTAATTGACATCCTGAGAGTGAACTATTTGATATACTGGGAGCTCATAGTGACAATTGTGGTGACCTGCGGAGTATTTCGATCTGTGCAAAAGATGACATTAGAAGCATTACTTAATAAGGAAAATGTTTTGGGAGAAGCTTGCTTTTTCTCAAAATTTGATGATTACAGATCCAGTAAGTCTCTTCTAGATTCATCCTCACATTTCTCAGTGTTCATTGGTATAGGGTGAAAGGAATTGTTTGAGGTGGAAAAGGAGGAACATTCACTGACCCAAACCAAATTAAGCATTTTCCCGCTGGGAAGGGATGCTTGCAAAGATTATTGACCAAACTGAATATCATGATTAGACCATATGGGTTCCTCTCAAATTTTCTTCATTTTTCCAGTATCCAATGAATTTCTTCCATTCCATCACTTCTCCTGATAGGTGCACTAGATTGTCTTCTCTTCACATAGTCAAACCTCCTCAATTGTGCCTCATCACTTTTTCTGCTGACAAGTGTTGGCTTTAAAGCTAACTCTTGATGTGAACTGGTGGTAATTGGAAGATTCAAGGGATGGCAGTTTTATGTTGTGACTGGTGGAACTTATGCCTTGTGGTTCTCTATCTGAGGGAAACATGAAGTCACAGTTGTTTTCATATTTTCACAGTACTTGGAACTTGTAGCTAAGCGCTGTGATTGATTGATCTTGCCCCAAATTGCATAGATAGAGTGAGAGAGATATTGCTCCTCAAAAAGGATACTTCAGTAAATAACCAAAATATAGAACTTGTATTTCTTCGAAGGGAGAGAGAGGCAGATTACAGGAGCTTTGAAGGTGGCAATGGTAGTTGG
>JAOVVI020003980.1:0-18254 GCA_028571085.2 Nepenthes alata | reverse complement strand
CTGTCTGGGCTGTTAAACTAGCCTCGGCCATATTTACTGAAATGGGCCCTGTGGGCATTTTTGTCCGTTGAGCTTTTGCCTTTTGGTCCAAAGTTGTATTTGGCCGATTGTTTTGGGCCATCAAACATAATACCCATCATATACAGTTCCAAAGACAAGATAGATCTACCAAAACAAGGCCTTTATTTTTTAATAAGCCACTTCATTTGGGATTTTTTAGATCCACTCGTTTTCCTATTCAAACATCAATCCCTTTTATCTATGTTTTCACATTGAGAAGTCTTTGTAGATGAAGTGATGTCAAGGGGGCTTATTATTTCTGAACGTGTTCTCTAGTATATATAGATATAGATATATATATATGCTAGTTTATCAAGAATATGCAAGAAACACACTTTAAATTGTTGATTAATTGTCATAGATTGCTTAAAACCAATCGTTCATTATCGAATGGATAGTTTTGTTCTAGAACTCTGTTTGAGAGTTATCATTATTGATAAAATCTGTTCCTTTATAATAGAATGGTATTGGATCAAATAACAATGGCATTGTTGAGAACAAGATGGCTTTTCCCCCATGAAATGATAATTGGATTCATGTAATATGAGAAAGATTTCCCATTCATTAGCCATAGAAGAAAGATATGTGGCCATGAAAAGAGGATTAAGTGGAACAAAATTGATTGGGTGGTAAAGTCATGGAAACATTTGTTGTTTTCGGTGTTGTGGACCTTAGCACCTTGAAACATGGGCTAGACGAAAGCTCTGTATATGAATGGTATCAACTACCTAAACAAGAATTTTGAATAACGAATAACGAGAGCCTATTACTCATAGTGTCATAAAATTTACATTAATGAAAGATGGAAATCCATTGGAAAATAAAAGTATTTAGAAGATGCCTCTAAATCTGATCCCTTTATATTCTGAAAAGCTTTATCATTTATCTCTTTCCAGAGCACCAGCAAATAGCATCTTTGTCAAGCGTCAGAGGAGGAATCTTACCTGTGGGAACTCCAGCAAGCATAGAATCCTCATTCTTCTGCATTTTTGTAACCTGATTTGCAAAGAGTGAAACCTAAAAAAAAAAAACAAAAGCATCTAGTAAGGAATACTCAAGAGCAACTGCATTCTGGCAACTCATCGTCATTCTGTCCTTTTATTTTGCACACAGGACACCATTTAAATATTCCTAAAAACAGCATAATCAGTTACTGAAACTTCTCTGTGGAGCTAGATAGAATGTTATGGGAAAGAGCCAGCTAAGTTGACAATTCTCATATTAAATATTGTTCCATAAAGTGACCAAAGTCCCACAGCCTAAGCATCTTGCTGCTGATCAATAAGTTGTGTTTATTGTATTCTTCTCCCTCTTTAACAATCGCAGGTACTATGTAGTTTGTTTGCCGTGCAGTCTATTTTTCCTGGGTTGGTGCATATTCACTTATTTCAGTTCTATTTATACCAGGAACCTGTTAGCCTTAAAGACAGATATGATAGATATGCTTCTTGAGTCTTGTTCTTGCTAGATAAAATTTAGCATGTTAACAGTTCTCTTTTTTTGTTTCATCCAGCTAGATAAAATTTAGCATTAACAAAACGTAAATTTGACTTGAAGGAATTGTTGGACGCATATCACCGAAAACATGGGCTGCTATGGAGTTGTTTTTGTCAGCACTTGCAACACAAGAATATGAATCAATGGCATCTGCTTTAATTGAAATGGGTGCTACTAGCCAGAATATCAATGCAAATGCCTTGGCAAGAGATTTAGAGAAGATATTTTCATCAATACAGGTAAGCAATATGACAGTCATCATTTGATTTCATAAGAGTATTTTGGAGATTATGGCTCACCATTCTTGCTTTAGGATTATCATATTCTACTCTGATTCTGCTTTTATGGCTCATCATGACTGCATATAAATAAAGTGCTCCCAGTGCGTGAAGTTACCGCCATGTGGGTCTGAGATCATGACTTCATATAGGTTTATGAATTAACATTGGTAGAGCTCCTCTGATTCTTGTGCTGCTTGATATGTATATTCTCAATTGGTAAGAAGTAAAAATCCATTGAGGTTGATAGGTGATCCAGAAAAAAAAAAAAAATCAGTGGACTTTTGATTATGATAAGCATACAAAGAAGGCTTGACTATTTTTTCATTGTTCTAGGTGTTGTTTGTTTGCTATTATCATCATCATCATCATTGGTTTCCTTCATTGTCTTTCATTTCTTATGGGTTTAGCATGGGGTGCTTCTATTGTAGCTTGTGATTGTTTTTACATGTTCCATGGTTGATGTGTTTTGCAATTGGTGGCATTTTTATTTTTATTTTTCAAAATTGGAGGTGATTTGAGGATGGGCCATAACAGACAAGTAATTATCCAAAGGTCATAAATTCATATGGTGGAAACAATTTCTCTTCATTATAAGAGTTAGGTTTTGTACATCTGAACTTCTGATGACTCCACAGTGTGTGAGCCACCTTGTTGTCTAATAGAATAAATTTCTCACGTATAAAAGGATGACCAAATTCATAATCTGATATTTTAGGGTTGTGGAAATTCCTGTAGATAGAGATAATTAGAGTAGAAGCAGAGGAGGAGAAATACAGATGTTAAATATGTGAAAAGATTGTAGGTTATTCAATTTCACAACCTACACCCATATTTATATCAATACAGCAGTGTGAAAAATTGCATAAATAGCCTTTACATACAACTATGTAAAACTAGCAAGGGGCTGCACAATACAAATGGATATGATTAAAAGATGTCAGTCCAAGTAACAAGATTCAAATGAGAATTTAAAAATACTAGTATAGGTAAGCTTATAGAGATGGTAGATTCTATGATTAGAAGGATAAATATTGCATGCCTCTAAAATGAATTGGTAGGAGAGAAGCCAATGATATAGAAAGTGCCTATTACAAATTATGGTACTCTATTCATTTTGTAGTATGATAAAATCAATACAGTAAGGAAAGAGATAAATATAATAAGGGATGGGATAATAACATATCAATCATGCCTTTATTTTTAATAATCATATCCTTGACTAATCTCCTAATTTCCTTAACAATCCTCCTGAAATGGATGTATAAATATTGTTTAAACCTAGGTTGGAAGAAATGAACTTCAGCTGATTACGAGTAAGAGACTTTATAAACATATTAGCAAGTTAAAAACTTAGTATTTAGCTTTTACGAATGCAACGCATATAGCATAAGTTACAATTTTTTTTCAGGATGAAATGACAATCAATTTCTATGAACTTGGTTCTCTCATGGAATACTGGATTGGATGCAATATGTAGTGTAATTTGATTATCACAAAACAATGAAATAGGGGTAGGAGGATAAAAACCGATTTTCTGAAGGAAATATTGCAACATGTCAACTTACTAGTAGTTTAGGCTATTATTCTATATCTTTCTTTTCTACTTACTGCCTTTTTTTTTACTTTTTCATGAAACAAAGTTACCACTAAGAAACATACAACATCCTGTAGTGGATCATTTATAAAAAGGTGATCCCTCCTATTCTATATATTTAAATCCTTCTACCTGAAGTTGTCCATTTGATCTATGTAATCTTCTAAGTTCTAAAGCCTTCTTTAGATATTTAATAATATGTGTGACAGCTTCCCAATGGAAAACTCGAGAGTTTCCAAGAACAAACTTACCACACAAACTATATATAAAATATCAAGTCTGGCGATGGTAGTATAATTTAGTTTTTCAACTAGTTAAAGGTACTGATTTGAATTTTCAAACAACTATTCTTTATCTTTAGGAGCTTCAAGTTAGGATCCATGGAAATGTCTACCGAACGAATACCAAGAAAACAAGTCTCATTCAATAAATGAAGTATATATATTTATTGAGATACATTTACACATTTTAGAGATCTAGCAACTTCTATCCCTAGGAAGTAATGAAGCTTTCCTAAACCTTTTGTTTGAAATAGATGCCATAGAAATTATTTCAGACGTGCAATCTCATCTATATCATTCCCATTGATGACAATATTATTAACACAGATCGCAAAAATAGTATGGCTTGTATTTTTTTTGTAAATGAAAGACTAAATAGTCTTTTTGACACTGTTGTAGGCCGAACTCAAGGATAACCTTTGAAAACTTTCAAAACCATGCTCTAGATGACTACTTTAGCCCATATAACACCCTCATTATTCTGCAAATAAAATTTTGGTACTCCCCCTGAGCAATAAACCCTTGAGGTTGCTCAATATAATATAAACTTCTTCAAGTAAATCACTATGAAGAAATGCATTGTTAACATCCAATCGAAATAGAGGCTAATCGAGGTTAGTAGCAATGGATATAAGAATCCGAATGGACGTCTTAGCAACAGGTGAGAAATTTTTATCGTAATCAGTACAATGAATTTGTGTTTAGTTTTTAACAACCAATCCAGATTTTAGGCAATCAATATAGATATTTGAATTAAATTTAGGCACAAACTCTCATTCAACCAATGGTCTGGGTGCCATGTTAAGGGACTAGGTCCCACATTTCATTTGTTATGCAAGGCTAATATTTCTAATTCCATAGCTTTCGTCCACCCGAGATCCTATAACATCTTGTATAGTCGTAGGAATGACCATACTAGAAAGCCGAGAAGTGAAACACTTGAATGATTACGACAAAGAATCAATAGAAACATATTTGGGTAATGGGATGGTGGATGACGTGTGTGTATTTACCTTTGTGAAGAGTAATGGGTACATACTCAAGATACGTTGTTGTAGAATCTAGAGATAGTAACGAGATAGGTGGGGGCATAACAATGGGCTGTCGTCGAGTATAAACCCATAGAGGATGAGATTGATATTAGGAGGACAAGGTTTAGTGGCAGAGTGAGGGACTTCTATGTTAGAGGAGGACACACTAATTGGAAAATATGGAATAAATATCAAAACATGGAGTTCTACTCGTGGCGATGTTGAGAAAAAAATGTAAATTCATTAAAGGTAATATCTGTACTTACAAAGTAGCATTTGGGAGTAGAATTATATGATCAATATCCTTTTTGTGTATTGGAATATATCAAGGGTCTAGTTAGTTAGCAAGGCTCAAGTACATGAACATAATAATCGCATCTAAAAATCCGTATAGGTAACATGAAGTGTGGTGAGGATGGAGAGAGGAGAGGCAAAGGTGAGGCTCCATCTAGTTCAGTGGATGGCATGCGATTTATGAAATAGCATGTGATAAGAATGTCGCTTTACAACTGTTTTGGAACATGGATATGACACATAAGGTCTCTAGTAACAATAGGTGATGATTTTTGCATTCAACGTCTCATTTTATTGAGAAGCTTATACACACGAAGGCTGATGAATGATTCCCTTTGAGGAGAGATAAGACGTAAAATTAGTGGATTCATATTCTTTGTCGTTATTAGATCGAAGGATCTTAATTTTGTGTTTGAATTGATCTTTAATTTTGGCTTCAAATAATTAGGAGATAGATAATAACTCAGATCAACGTTTCATCTGAAATATCCAATTTATATGAGAAATCATCCACAAAAGTAACAAAATACTGAAATTTGTCAGTAGAGATATGAATTGGTTACTATATATATCAGAATGAACTAATTCAAGTGATTTAGAAATATGACTACTTGTTCAACTTATTCACCTTTGAGGTTTCTAGCGAATTTCAAAAGGAAAACACAGGGAAGGAAGTCAACAAGGGAATCAAACCCAAAACTCGATTACTGACCTTCATTTGATGTCGCAACACTTCCCCTATCGGCTTTAGTAGTAGCTCTTCTGATTAGCTAAGGTGCCAGTTAGTGCTTCTCTTTGAAATCGCCTTCCTTCTTCTTTAGTCTGATGTTAAGACAACTATCCGAAACAATCTATTCTAGGGCTCGTGTTATCATTCCAAGTTAATGAAGCTATCACTGAGGCGATAAACATGCGGAGGTGTGCACTAAAAAATGGATTTTAGTTGACTTGGTCTTTTTCAATATGGTTTGGAGGTGACTCACTTTAATGGTTGCAAGCAACCTATTCAACTCGAGGACCGTGTCCATTACTTGGTATTCTTTCCATGTAAACTTCTATTTTTTTAACTTACATTTCATGAGGGAACGATATTCATCCTCATTCAACTATATATAGCTGCCTTTGCGGGGGCGGTCTGCTGCAATGGAGTCTTTTCATTTGAAGCGGACCTTTCCCTGGAAGGGAAGGCATGAATCCTCGATCATAACTAGTTTGATCTATCGAATTAAGGTTTCTGATTGGATTGGTTATAAGTCTACCATACTCTACCATACTTTATCAAAAAGAATGCATGTTCATCCGAATATTGAGAAGGAAGGAAAGAATTTCCTAATCCAACGTCAACACTTGACTGACCGGAGGACCTGCCTAACTAGCTTCAATCGAGTTTTCAGTAGGCTAGGAAGCATTTCTTTTACTCTTCTATGGCTAGGAAATGTTTTGATTCTTGTACCGATTCTCGTCTTTCGTCTTTTGTATATCGAGCGAGTTTTGAAATAAGGTTTCTGGTTGGCTTTGTAAAAACATGCCTATCTTTCTAACCGTAAGTGAGCCATAGATTGTTTAAACAAGCCTATCCTTTTATAAGTAAATGACATGCTGTGATATTTGCTAAATTGACAAGTTTCACATAAAAGAGGCAGTATAGAATTACGACCTCTTATTTGATTCTTTAAAATAGGTATGTACGGGTGACTAACATGGCAATGCCACTGCATAGGAGATGGTGTAGACTGGAGAGCTCCAGTAGTGGAGATAGGTGAGAGGTCAAGGTAATATAAACCACCCGCTTCATGCCTTATACTAATCATCTTCATCTTAAGATCATGAACAACACAACAGGAAAGATAAAAACTAATAGAGCAATGTAAAGCTTTTTATGATTTGACTAATCGATAATAAACTAAATGGAAATCCGGGACATGAAGAACATTAGATAAATCAAGATTAGGGCTCAGATGGATGTTTTCTAAGCCTACAACTTTAGTTTGAGAATCATTAGCAAGGGTAAAGCATCTAGAAGAATCAATAGGGTGATAATTGTGAAGGAAAGTTGATGAACCAGTCATATGTTTATTGGCCTTGATAAAAGACAACAGGATGCAGTACCTGTCTATGCAAGAGTGGCCATGGATGTAGTTCTTTTATTACTTAAGAACTGAGCAAGCTCATCTCATGGTACAAAGATTAAAATAAAGATCTGAAGGCACAACCTCAGAAGAGTGTTGTTTTTTTTAAAGAGACTTAGGTGTGCAGAAGTACTTGGTTTGCCATGTAAATCCTAATAGTAATCAGCAGAGTAACGAATATGACCGTAGTGATTACATTTTTGAGGCTTATGACTGCCTGATCGACTATTGCCTCTAGGGTCACAGCTTTGCTATGGGATTTATCTGAAAGAGTGGATCGTTGAATACGAAAGAAAGCCATGGCAACTAATGAAATTGCTGCCTGCCTAATATCTGTGCACAAACTGCTTCAAAGTTAGATGAAATATCAAGAAGGACCGTATAAGATCTATACAGAATATAGACCAGTCAGCTTGAAGAAAATAGGCGAATTCTTATTGATTCATCTCCTGAAATAACATTAATATCTTCTCTTTGTTTTACCATAGCTTTGAAATCTATAGAAAGTAGTTGGTGCAAGTTCTGTTCCTTACAAATGCCAAAGAATTGATTATAGTATTCAACCACATTTTTGAGTCCCATTTTCTAGGCTAAAATATTGTTTGCATACCTTAGAAATACGGGTTACATTGGTAATGCTAGCGTACATATGTTTGGCGTGTTTCCAAATAGCTCAAGTAGTTTCTTAAAAAAGTGATGATGCTTAATATAAAGCCCTACACTTGCTATCATCAACCCAAGAATTGAATTTTCTTCTTGATCTCATTGATCATTGAGACGGTTAGTAGAATCATCTTCATAATGGAACTTTGGTAGTAGTTAGGGTCTTCTTGAAATCGGATGGAATAGGCATTTACCAGGGAAAAACATTTCAACAAATCTTGGTTAGTAGGTATAATTTTTTATTTTTCATTTAACTTTTTTAGGGTTAATATTAAGCGTTTTGAATTTGAATGACATGATCAACTCAAACATGGATAATCCTAGCACCAATATTAGACAAGCCTAAATGGTCCAATACAGTTTTGTTTTTAAATGTGGGTGGGAAAGAATAATCACCGGGCCCAACAAAACAATAGTGAACTAGGATTACTAGAAGAAATTAGAAGGCACTAGAATACACAACGTCATACTATGTGGGCTAGAAGACAATAGAAGACCATGACACAACATATCTTTGTGGCACACTAGAAGGACAACTGTGGGCTAGGGCACAAACACAAAGAACAGATCAATTTGTTTCTTCTACAACGAACATTAAGATGAAGAACATAGTTAGCTAGGGCACAAATATGAATATGAAGAGGAGCACGTCAAATATTTTCTTGACTTCAATGGCTAGGGCAATGTAAGCATCAACGGACTCTTAAGAATACCAACAAAATCCCACACACGAGTGAGCTTGACATTAACGGATGACAACCCTAACGATGACCAATGAGGGTACCAGCTTTGAGTATGCTGATATAAAATCGGGTGTGGTAACTCATCTCCTCTCTCTCTCTTCTCTTCCTTCTCTCTCTCTCTCTATATATATATCTTTTTTTAATGCTACAAAAAATTGGGAGGATGGAAGAGGAGAATGGAAGAGGAACTCTTAACTCTTTGATACCATGTTAATGATACAGATTTTGTGAATGTAGGAAGAGGACTCTCACTCCTTGCTTCAATAATGAAATTAGTATAATAAGGAAAGAGATGAGTACAATAAAGAAGGGTATGATAATAATGTCTCAATCTTTCCCTTATTTTCAGTAATCATATCCTTAACTAATCTCCTAATATCTTTAACAGAAATAACGTTGGCATAATTATAGACAAAGTTGAAAGAAGTTTTTGTATATATGAAGAGAAGTGGTGATAGAATTATGACTACAATGATGCTGATTTGAGAAGAAAAATCAGCATTAAACATCTTTGTACATATGCACTTCAAGTAGAGTGGGTATGTTAACTAATTGAAATCAAAATGTTGGGAGGAACTCGGTGAGATGATTGGAGATATCCCATAAATTGAGTTGACTTTTATAGGTGGGGATCTAGATGGCCATGATGGTGAAAATATGAATGTGTATAATAGTGTGCAAGGACGCTATGATTATATGGAAAGAAATGAAGAAAAAAGGAGATTTTGGATTTTGTCATGCTTTATGATCTTGTGGTGGCTGACACATTTGTCAAAAAGAGGGAGGAACAATTGATTACCTGTAAGTGTTGCTCTTTCTGTACTAGAATTCTCCATTTTATCACGAGCAAAAGAGATTGTAAGGCCAATATGATAATTGCTGGGAATGTTTGATTTTACAATAATGTTGGTTGTGGATATGCATCTCAAGAATGGAAGAAGTGGACATAGTACAATTGGTAAATTGTGAAACTTAAAGGGTGACAAGCAATGTTTCTTTAGAGAGAACATATTAAAGCACTTGGGATCCCAAATTTAGTTATAAGAAGACATGGAATGCTATGGCTGATTGCATCCAAAGTGCAAAGAGGTTTAAGGGAATAAAAAAGGAGTGGCCATGCCAAAAAGATGCTTGGTGGTGTTGCAAAGAAATTTGGGAGAAACTAATCGGTAAGAAATTATAAGACATTGTATAAGTGCATAAACAATTAGACTTTGGACAAATATAACTATCCTAATGACTGAACCTCAATAGGTATAGCTTTTTTTTGATATTGTAAGTGCATGAGGATTCGGTCTAGTTTTTATGGTAAGTTGAGTATTGCATCCACAAGGAGTTGGTTTTTTATTCCAAATTAATTTTATAACTATTTTATATTTCAAAAATATGAAAAGAAAATTAAAACATTAGTTTAATGATGATGGAAGAAGTCGTAATAGATGTGGTACGACCATGGAGTTAATTAAAATATAAAGAAATTAAATAAAAAAATTTTAAATTGTTGAAAATTAAAATGCTGTCCGACAGCAACAGAAATTAAAGTGTAGAAAATTATAGGAATATAAAATTAAAAGAGTGGCAGTGGCTCAACCATTCAAGTTCCAAAAAATAAAATGACAGTAAATAAAGTGTGAGAATTAAATGACAGAATTATAAAATTATAAGAGCGGCTGTGGTTCAACTATCCAAAACTGAGAAAATAAAAAGATGATAAAATTATAAGAGTAGCAATGGCTCAACCATTCAAGATTCAGAAAATAAATTGCAATAAATTAAGTGATAGAAATATTTGTAATGTGTTGATTTTTGCAGCACATTGCAACGTAAAATTACAATGCTCCGATGTCAACCCGAAATTAAACTAACCAGTGAGAATAAGAGGTGTACAATATAAAACTGATAGAGCTAAATTGATTAGGAAATAAATTTCATATTAAACTGAGATTTGAAGGTACAGAATGATAGATTTGAGCAAAATCTATTACATCAAAATTTTAAATTTTTGGAGCCAAAACTAACATCCTAAACATCTATCAAACTTTCCCCTCTACTTCACGTGCAGCACTCTCTCTCTTTCTTTTTCTTTTTTTTCCCCATGCTCCCTCTCTACTTTGCGCCTCCTCCTTTCTCTTCTCCTCTCTCTTTTTCTCCCTCTCCCCCTTTCTTCCTCCTCGTGCTGCTCTGCCTCTCTTTCTTTCTCCCTTTCTCCCTCATTTCTTCCTCCCTTTGTCTCTCTCCGTATTTTCTCCTCTCCTATTCTCACCTTTTCCTTTCGGTAGACTTTCTACTTGCAGATTCTACCTCAGTCTCCTCTATTTGTAGAGAAGAGTAAGGTGGTGGGATTTTTTTTTTTCTCTTTCTTTTTATTTTCTTTTTTCTATTTTTTTCTTCCTTTTTTTATTTTCTTTTTTTTAAACTTTGTATAAATATATTACATTTTCAAATATATACATAAATTTTGACCCTTCAAAAAAATTTTGATTTGGCTCTTCTTTTCCTTGTTTCCTCAATTGGCTGAGTGAATTGACAAAATGATGGCTTCAAATGATCAATTTTCTTTTATTCCAAAAATTCTATCTCGAGAAATAAAAAGTGTATAATTAAAATATATAATTTAATTATATAATTTAAATAAAAGTTGTTAGAAAATAACAATTAATAGTGGGGATAAAAATACAAAAATCAGTGTTTATCACCTAAGAAGGTGGTTAGTGAGGCAGAGTCTAAAACTTATGAGGACATGTTTAATATATTTAACACCCTAGGGAGAAAATTATGTTTTTGGACCATTCAAGGTGAAAGATAGGGGAACACAACACTTGAACCAAGTGAAGTTTAGCGAGGATGGTGAGGGAGTACTTGTTGCAAAAGAAGGATATCAAAGTGAGATGGAGCTAATTCTACAACCTTTTAAATGGAGGTAGGGAAAACCACATGTTGGTTGAGCTCAATGACACCGAGATAAATTTGTTTCTGTTATCGTTTATTGGAAGAATGGAAGTTACGTGAGCATGGAAAATGATGCCCCATCAAGGCTTAAAATTAATAGGGTCATGGGAATTCATGGCTAACTAGATTGCTTAACAAAATCCGAAATGATATGAAGATGTTTATGGAGTGTGGTTGAAAATATTAGTATTTGACATATTGAAAGTATATACCAGTATTAGACATCAAAGTAAAAATGTTTTTACAAATTTCAATCTAATAAAGAAATATAGGCTAGTATATCACCCAAATATCATGATTTTATTGCAGCATCGGGAAAGATTAGTGTATGAGACTCAATACCATTATATATTGGCTGATATTTCATTTTATTACTATAGAATGGAGAAAGAACACATTGGTTCACATGTACAAGAACAAAGGAGATAGATGGAGTTTTTTTTTCCCACACTATAGAAGTACTTTGAGCTGATGAGCCATATGACTGGAAGGGGTTATTGAAAGGAGGTTAAGGCAAGAGGAAAGATTGAAAAATCAATTTGAATTTATGCTAGATAGTTTTTTATGGGAGCTATCTAGTTGCTAAGGGATGTATTTTTAAGGAAAGGCAGAAGACTTTGTGTTTATCAATTTATGGAAAACATTTAATCCAAGCTAAAGAAAAGTGTTTTGGAAAATATTGGAGATTCCATTGGATAAATTTAAGTTATAAAAGTTGTGTAATGTAGTAATGGCTTGGGTACTTGCTGGAAAAATAAATTTTTTTAATTACAAGAAGTTTACACTAGGGATCTGCTTTAGTTCCCATTTGCCTGCATTGGGTATGGATTAGATTGAATAAATTGATTTGAGCAATAGGCAAAAGGAATCTAAGCAAATGATTGATAAAATTGCGTCAGGGGCTTAGTTGCTCTTAAGAAAGAGGGAGAGTTGGACCTCAACAAATCTAGTACAAGGCCCAGACTCTGACATGACTTTGAAAGGAAACCGTGCCTGGGACTGATATTGTGGCTCAAGTCAGTGAAATCCAAACCTCCTATTTCTTGTTCACCAGACAGGCATATTCCTGATTTTGACTTGTCTGTATCATGTAAATCTTTGTGATACCCCTTCACATGACCAGCCTACTCCTTTGACAACATCTTTGATTGGCTCCAACCCATCAAACCTCAAACATACACCCCAATTGTCAACATATAGGATTATTTTCAATTAATTTCCCTCTAACATTACCACTAACCCCCCTTTGCGAACTCTCAACAGAAAATCCAAGATTTGCAGAGATTAGAGGCTGTAACTAACAATCACCCTCTGCTGCATAGGCAAAGAAATTCAAATCTCTCATCTTTAGGTCCACTATGAAACTGATGGACACCTGAGTCTTGTCTAAAACCCACATCCTGAAAGTTTCCTTTCTATTTTCATCCAATTTCCCAGAAACCAGATATACAAATCATGAACAGTTAATTTCCTTTGGACCAACTCTCTGACAATCATTTATCCAGCTTATGACATTGAAAGAAACACCAATCATTTTGTTTTTTTGGTCCTCTTTCTTAAATAGACAACCTCATTCTTATCCAATAATTCCAAAGCCACATATTAAACTATGGCAGGGATCCTATTCTTTGAACTCATTCACAAGAGAATTTTGGCTTAACAGTTTACAGTTCCAAGAACCTTTAAACACGCATATGTTTGCTGTGGTGGCATGATGGTGTGACGGCAGCAGTAAGGTAGTGGAGGCAGTGGCATGATGGCGAATGGCGATAGGGTGGTGCAGTTGGCAGTTGCAACAGGGTGGTGGTGATGCACTGGAATATATTTTTTGTGAGAAGGGTGGAAGATGATTTCACATTAATATTTTGTTTATTTGCTTGTTATTCTTACATATCAAATACTAGAAAATTAATTCCAACTCAGGTCTCACTTATTCAAAGTGACTAATTAAACAAAAGAATATTAATTTCCTAATATATACTTATTTTATTTTATTTCCTAAGAATAGTTATTCGATTTCTATATTATTCAATTCCTGCAACCAATTTCACTATAAAGCAATGATCGGTGACTAAGAGACCATGTTTTAGTCTAAAAGCTTTAGGATCTAATATATAGTTTTCTTATAAGTAGTTAATTTTTCTTAATTAGCAATATATATGAGAGTACGTTTCCTAGCCATGGTCTAAGGCATACATCGACAATGTAGAAAGGAGCCAAGCCAGCTAGGATATACCCCAAGCCTATAATCCTGAAGAACCGATGAAGATCCACAGCAGCCCCAAATCAGATCAAAGAAAAATCCCAGAACTCCAGAGGTACCTGTCTCTTTTTTTTTTTTGGGTGATTAATAAAGAGGAACCTGTCAAATCTTCCAAAAAATAAAATAAAAGAAATTCTGCCAAACACATCCCAGCAAGCCTTGGATCAATTCTGCAACCCAATGAAAAGTCACCAAGCACATCACTTCTAGAGAAGAGAGAGAGAGAGAGAAAAAAAGAGCCATGAGAGACCACAATCAGGTACCACTGATTGAGGCTCAGAATGGGCACAGCAGTCATGGATCGGGTTCACCAAGGTAATTACAAGTCATCCCTTCAAAATTGTCCTCAGAATCACCATGAAGCCACAATAATTGCACAACGGAAACATGACAGACGAAGCAGGAACCCTTGCATCACTCATCAATTGCCCTTCTCAGTTATGTGGAACTTACCTAATATTTTGATCTCAGGTGCTCCACCATTGGTGCCTTGTTGGTGATTCTTTATTCGAGTTCTAGAAAAGCAACTTAGATTTGTGTTATATGGGTTTGCTCTGCCTGGTTCATTGTGCCTGATTTTGATTCTAGTAAGCTCTAATTTAGGATCTGGTGGTGACACGTAGTTGTAAGTTCTTTTGAATAAAAGGGAAAGCACTTGTTTAATTTATTAGGCTAGCAGCCTGCAAATATGATTATAAATAAAATAATAAAGAATATAATTACTGCTGACTGTCAGAACTTATTTCCATAATGGAAGACTTTGCTTTTTACAGTTTGGATTTGAAGGTGCTTTCTGAATGGTTGACTTTTAAATATTGTCAAATTTGTGTTTAATGTGCTGGGAAAAATGTTTGCTTCAGAATGATTACCTTTTCCCCCCGTGCAATTTATGCTAACATGGTCGGATTCCATGTTTGGTTAACTCTTCAATCCATTCACCACTTTTGTTTCTAGTGACGTGCTATTTTCTCATGCTGCTTTGGCTTAATTACCCCTTACTGGTATGACTGTTAAGTGGGATCAAAGGAGCAGGGACCTATCATGGGCCAGGCAGACTACCTTTATCTAAAGTTTTCTATAGCCTGACATCCATAATCAAAGAATCATTGATTATTTCTTTGTTTTTTGGCTGGATGGTTTCATTCATTGTGGGTGCAGGATTTAGATACTGAAATTGTTGTCGCAACTGCAAGGGGGACAGCTACAACTGCAACTTCCATCTCTGCTAACGTAGTAGTTGATGAGAGGCAGATGAATGCATTATTTCTGGATGTGGTAAGTCTTATCTGCTGCATTTGTTTTTATCATAATTGTTTGCATGTTAGGCATTTGCTCATTCATCTGTTTTATGTTCAACGCTCCTTATTTTCCTCTGTTTGGCATTTGGATCCCTGGAATTGGCATAGGTAGTGTTGCTAGATGGTTCAGGTGCCACAGAACAGAATGAAAACCTTCATTGTTATTTAAGATACCCATAAATATATCAGCACGCCTTTGCTTGTCGTTATCTCTGAGAGCTACTACTATTATTTTTGAGGGATGGGAATTTCAGAAAAAAATATATACTCAAAAAAGGAAACCTATCATCTCACTGTTATTTTATCAAATTGGAAGAGAGGAGGCTGAATATTGTATCAAAAAAGGAAACCTATCATCTCACTGTTATTTTATCAAATTGGAAGAGAGGAGGCTGAATATTGTATTACCCTTCATTTTTGGTTGCGCTGTATTTTTCCATCATCAACCTGTAATTAGAAATGCTATGTATGTTCTAAAGGAGTGCCTCCAAAAATGAAGGAAAATGTATTATAGCAACCTGGTTGATCTCGTATATTGGGACAATATTTTGATAGGGCGTAAGCTTCTTTATTTTTTCTGCTTTTTTTAGGGGGAAAATCAATGGGAGTTCAGGGGTAAGAGAAGTGATTCTGCAGCTACTCTGCCCCCACCCCACAAAATAAAATGGGGGAAAAATCTGCACAATTGCATGGATAACCAGAGAAACTTGATGAATTCGTGTAACCTGTTTATATTGCTAGCATCTCCGTGAATATATAAATAATGATCAAAAGATGAAGGAATCCCATTTGTGACCAATTCAATGAAACAGTGAGACACTACAGTGAATATAGTTACTTCTTTGCTTTATTTCTTTTTACAGAAATACCATTTTGCATGATACCCTATGTTCAACAGGTGCGAGTTAGTGAGTCATATGGATTGAGATTCCCTCGGGAGTTTGCTCTCCTCTTGAAACAGCTTCTGTATTTTGATCGATACACTCGTTTGTTGGCTCCAAATCTGAATATGCTTCAGGATCAGCGAATCACCATTGTCTCCAATCATGCAGGCCGATACAGACAACGGCTTTCCAAATAAGGATCGAATATAGATTTTCTAGTCTATGCCTTCCGCCTGCCCTAACCCACCGATATTTGCCATGCCTACATCTCATCAGCTTTCTTGTAAATATGCCGTATAGAATTTTCTCCAACGATCATCATCACATATGTTCCAAGGAGTTTTTTTTTTTAACAGCGACTGTAAGATTTGCACTGCATAGGAATTAACAGCTGTTCTACCCAAGTTCATATGCTTAATCATATTGGCAATGCACTGTCTATTTGTAATCTCAGATATTAATTTCATTCCCTTCCCCCGTCTAGCTTGACCTCTCTCTCTCTGTCTCTCTATTAAACCTGTGTACTGGTCTCTGCACTGCCGTTGATGATCCTTTTATCTGCTGTTTTGGTTGTCTCGATTTCTCGTTTGGTCTACCAGATTTTTTTATTAATAAAAAAAGTCATATTTCGCAAGGGATCTTAGCCCAGCAAAATTAATTGGACTAACACCAGTCTAGTCTAGGAGTTTCTCTCTTCTTGTGCGCCTTTTTTTTTTTTTAATTATATTAAATAGATATTAATATTATAAAAAAATTAAAATATGACTATCTTTATTATTTATTATTTTTAAATTTCAATCACTGAAGTGAGTTTTTTATTTTCTTTTTTTTTGTTCCACCTGATTTAATAATTGAATTTCTTTTTTTTGGTAAGTATAATAATAATTGAATTTCACTAATTAATTCCATAATGTTTACTAAAATGATGTATTGATTATAACAATGAAAATAAAGCATTAGGTTGTACTTAGTAAAGATACTTATATGAAATTAGTTAAACTTTTTACACTCATTCAGTACAATTTACTTTTCAAAATTTTTTTCAGATTTAGTTTTTTATTTTTTCTTGTAATCATAATTAATTCAATCGTCTTATTTAAAATGTGTAACTTGGATTATTTATTTTTATATCATCTTTTAGTTTTTATTTTATTCTTATCTATTGTAATATTTCATTTTTCGTACAAGTTCGTCTTGTTTAATTTCAGGGTTATATTTAGATTAGAAAGCAAACTTAGTGTAGTTTCTTTGTTTTAGCAAATATAATTTAATCCCATGTGTTATGCTATTGTTAACATCTTCATTTCTATGTAAGGTAATTAAATTTGATATTTTCTGTAGAAGTGTCTTCATTATTATTTTTTATTTGTAATCAAATTCAAATAAAATTTCCTTCTAATTTTAAAAATATATTCATAATTCAACATAATTGTTAGAGTTAATCAGACCAATTTATTTGAAATTTGGCTTTGTCTGTGCTCTATTTAGTTTTAGCGTAACAAATGAAATAAACTATTTTAGGTTTTCATTTAAGAGAAGTAAATTTTAAATACGATTTTAGTTGGTGTGTTCTTTATTATTAAATTTACTATTAAAACTTGTTCTGTAGCAGGTAGGTGAGACACTTGATATTTGGTTATTTAAGTTTAACTCTATATTAATTAGTCGAATTTAAATTTAATTTTAAATTTATAAGTTAAATTATCAATTTAAGTAACCTAATGCTTGATTTATTAGTAATGTATCTTATGTTAGGTAATTGTGAACAAGTAAATGTAGTTGATGACACTTTGATGGGCTTCGTAGCTCACGGGCTAGCCTAGAACCCAGCATGCAAAAAGAAGACCAGCCCAGGAAGTCGCAACCTAACAAGAATTCCTCCAAGCCTGAGATCCAGAGTTCGCAGCGTTGCTGTCTCGTTAAAATATGGCCATCAGGGTTGGCCATTGAACGATCGCCACAAGCATGCTCAGCCTACTCTAGCTCAACAAATGAGTCCAAACTGTCACTGTGACGGAACGGGTTTTTTTTTTTTTCCTCAAAAGCTTCCGTCAAAAACAGGAACACCATTAACAGGTGTACATAAGGCAAGACTTCTGCAGAAATTTCGGCAGAGTCTCCTTTGTAATTGGATGAAAACCCAAAAAAATACAATCCTGTAATAATCATTTAAAACAAGCACACAACTATCCATCATTCACAATTCCTATAACATACACTCACAGGATCACTTGTGCCATCCATGGCACAAGTCCATATAAATATCTAACAGTTCAAATACGAGATG
>JAOVVI020003979.1:0-18258 GCA_028571085.2 Nepenthes alata | reverse complement strand
GAAACTTGTAATTTTGATTCCGCTGCTTATGAATGTTAGTTTGTTTCCGTGACATTTTGGGATTTATGAAATTATAAGTCTTTAGAATGCATCTCAGGTTTGATTGATGAAAAGAAAAATTTTTATGCTCTTTTATTTATCTTACGAATTAGAATTGACGACGGCTTTTGATGGTTATAAAAGTCGGGTCGTCCCTTTCATTTTTTATCGATATTCCTTACTTTGATTGGCACTGTTTTTCTTTACAACGGACTCCGCTTTGGTTAAAAATTGAGGACTTTTCTTCACATTTTTGCCACAAAACGTATTCCTTCATATTTGGTGGTATTAGGCCCTTATTAGACCTGTTGTTTTATCATTCAATGAAGAGCATTTTGCGGGGATTAGAAGAGATTTTTTGAGTTTTATTATTGTCTGTCAAGAATATACTTAAAATTTATCTTCATTATCCTCTTTTATTAAATAAATTATGTTAGTTTTTCTCTTTATATTTTATTTGGAATCAAAATAACTGTGGTTTCGCTTCTACTGTTTCTACTTCCTTAACCTCTGGGGTTGCCGTGAAGTAGGAGAAGCAATGTTGGATGGATATTCCATGGAACAAAGCCAGAGCATGTTAAATGGGAACCGAGGATCAAGCCAATCGACTGAGCAACAAGAAGTATGAAGGACTGAGCAATTAATGGCCAGGCAAAGTAATTAATAAGATATTAAATCCTGACGAATGATTATATGTAATCGAGAGATGATTAGATGCATCTAAACAAATAGTAATAATATAATAAATGTTAAATATTTATGACTGGACGATTATAAAACTAATATAAGCTACTATTACACAATTATTATAACGACTAAAAATCAATGCAGCGTAACGTCTCTAGCAAAAGGCACCAGTTTCGGATGGACATAATGATTAGAGCCTATACTATAAATATAGACCCCTAATAAAAAATAAGAGTAAGATATACTCTGACAAACCAATATCTACTACGACTACAATCAAATGAAGTACAATCCTCCTAACCCACTCAATTCACTATTAATCCCTATTTATCTTTCTTTCTACATCTTTCAATTTTTTAGAAAAAGATTACTAATTTGAATATCGAAAAATATATTAAAGAGTTATATCTTTTACTTCTTATTAAGTTGTTATTGTGTTTAGGATTAGGATTTGTAATTATAAAAATCTGATTCGCTTTCTCTCGGATCAATTAAAGAATTTGTCAGACTATCTAATTTATACAATAATTTAGGTTTTAAATACGCATTAGATTCTAAATATAATCAAATGATATTTATTCTCACAACTTTGCTCCATTCTAATATATGATAGTGGATATAACTAATAAAAATTATAGAAAGATTATAAATAATATTACATTATGAGATTAACTACTTTCACTTTTTTAATAGCTAATTATTTTCATGAGTTATTTCTCCTTTTTTTCTGATAATTAGAATTTCCTATTCATGACTATCTTGTTTTCTAAAATTACAACCAAGTAAAAAAAAAATTAATATTTTAAAAAATAACACTAAGATATAATTATAATTTTATCTCTGTCAATGTAGTTTTTTGTCGGTGGATGGAATTATCCCTTAATTGAGCCAATAGAAGAGTTGACCACGCCGGCGGCTGTTATGGTCCATAGAAATGCGAAGTAATCAAATGAAGACAAAGACCAGCAAATCGAACGGATTAACAATCTCATCCTTAATTTTTGGATAATCGAGCTTCGAATTCATACTGCCCACTTCCTACCTAACGTCACGATAAATAAAGATCAAATTCTGTCTCTCCCAATATTAAAAGGTCAATCACAAATCCTTTAACCCTTTAGCCCTTTCGTAGAAGCCGTGTTCACTGCAAAAAATACAGAAAAAACGACATATCTTTGCTTTTTCTTTCAAATTGATGATAATGACGACGATGATGGTAATTTTTTAAAGCCGTGTGAAGGGATGGAAAAGTAGATGAGCAGCCAGCAAGGTGGTCAGCACTCTCCCTTCTGATGTACCTTGGCACCAGCACTCCATTAAAAGACAAATTAGGAAAAGGGAAAGAAAGGCCAGCAAAGAGGCATAATCGATCTAACCCAGATATAACATGGAGGTAATCTTTGAAAATTTATTATTTTATTATCTCATAACCTGATGATGAAACTTACCTTGAAAGATCTTGCTGCTCAAATCTAATATTCTCCAGCTAGCTTTGTGTCTTCAATTTAGCGCGGTGCTCTCCTCCTTTCCATCATTTCCTTTTCTCTCTTCAGTTTTCTGACACATCTAGATCTCCTTTTATCATTTTCTGATTATTTCCTCTTCTGGGTTTCTGCATCCATTTCGTAATTATTTCTATTTTGGGTTTGTTTTAGCTTTCGAGTATTTCGTCTGTTTGGGATACGTTGTTGATTTCATCGCCAGATTTGTTGTTTGTGTTGATCCGATTTCTCGTATGCTATTTCATTGTTGTGGCTGATGCGATTATTGGGTGTGTGTTTTGGCCAGTGGAATTGCTTTGGTTGGATGAGACATTGTTTGGACGAACGAGTGCTGAATTCTTAGGTGGTGCGAGTTGTGATTGTTTCATGGGCAATACATGCCGGCGATCTTTCGGAACAACATATTATCAGGGCTACAGTCAGCCCGAGAATCGTTCAAATTCGGTTGTCAATTCGAATTCGAAACGAAAACCTTCTGATCATTCCAATTCTGATTACTCCCCAACCAGCTTGATATCCCAGCAACTTGTTTCCCAAGAATTTTCCCGAGAAATACCGAAGGAAAATCACGAATTGCCTGTATTTGGCCCGATGATGAAGGACAGCGTCATGAGGAGAGGAACTGATATTCAGGCTTATTATGTTTTGGGTCATAAGACTCCAAACATTCGTGATATTTACACTCTGGGTCGTAAATTAGGACAAGGGCAGTTTGGAACTACTTACTCATGTACTGAGATCTCCACAGGAATGGAGTACGCGTGCAAATCTATATCGAAAAGGAAGTTGATATCCAAAGAGGATGTGGAAGATGTCCGGCGAGAAATTCAGATAATGCACCATTTGGCTGGCCACAAAAACATTGTGACAATTAAGGGTGCTTATGAGGATCCATTGTATGTGCATATTGTTATGGAACTTTGTTCTGGAGGTGAATTGTTTGATCGAATCATTCAGAGAGGGCATTATAGTGAAAGAAAGGCGGCTGAATTGACAAAGATTATTGTAGGGGTTGTGGAGACGTGCCATTCGCTTGGTGTAATGCATAGGGATCTAAAGCCTGAGAACTTCTTGTTGGTCAACAAGGATGACGATTTCTCTCTAAAAGCTATCGACTTTGGGCTGTCGGTATTCTTCAAACCCGGTGAGAAACTATTTGCTTTCTTGTTCTTTTTCAGGCTGTTAAATGAAGTAACGTGTTCATATTTAGAAGCTTTCACTTTTTCTTTTTTTTTATCTTGAACTTTTGGTTGACATTGACTTAAATTGAGTGGAATAACAAAAGATAAATTCATCATCTAAACTGTTGGGTTATAGGTTACTCATTTGTGAATTTCACACCCATTTGGTATATCGTCCAGTAGTATGCACGATAACGTTATGAGTCTTGGCCTAATCTGAAAAAAAATATTAACGTATGACTCATGCGTGTACGCTATTTGTCCATAATAGAGGTATCTGATGAGTGCTTGAGAGGCACATATGCGCATTTTGTCCAGATTAGAGGCGCATGGTTATATTTGAGAGGTGCACATACGTATTTTGTCTAGAGTGTTTAGCTCCTGAAGGGCGTTTATGTGTTGTTTTCAGAGTAAACTCATGCCTAATGTGCGTCTGACGGGCGCTTGTGCGTCATTCCTAATATAAAATTGTCTTGGGGTTATTCCTTTGCGGTTTTAAGTTATTGGACGCTTGCACATTAAGAAAAGGAAGAGAAAGAGAGAGAAAGAAGAGAAAAGAGGAAGATTTGCTTATTTATTAGAGTTTCGAAGCATATTCCATTATTAACCGACCTTGTATACGTTGTTATTGTTGTGAAGGATATTTGACTGATCATATTTTTTCTCTTTCATCTTATACTCTTTATTACTCAAGTTTATTCCTATAAGGTGTTATATCCTTATATTTGTTGGATATTTTTGTAACTAAAACTCTTCATTTAGTAGATCTTCTTTGAACTTATAGCATTTTGGTTTTTCTCTTATTTCAAAAGGGGTTTTTCACCTAAAATTTTGTATATCTCATTATTTATGATTATTATTATTTGTTATACATTATCAATTCATTGCCTCACGGGTTTAGACAAGGGGGTTTGGAATCCAATAAGTGTTATCAGAGATCGGTTGTTATTATCGTGCTAAAGCTTATTTGAATATATGGAGGGTAAAAATAAAATAATTTGCTTAAATGATTCAAATTATGATATTTGGAGGAGTACGATGAAAGATGTGTTATTTGTTAAAATAATGTATCTTCTGGTGTTTGCTGTCTAAATGCCTGAATCAAAATCTAATAAAAAATGAGCTTTTGAATATGAACAAGTCTGTAGCTACATTCGGTAATATGTTGATGGTAATGTATATAATTACATTCGAAATGGAATACATGCAAAAACATTATGGGAGAAACTTGAAACTATTTATGCTTCTAAAATTGGTAACAATAAATCGTATTACTTGTTGAAACTAATACAAATAAGATACAAAGAAGGTATTTTTATAGCTGGCCATTTGAATGAGTTTTAGGGTGTGTTGATTAGTTGAGTGACATGAACATTAAATTCGATGATGAGCTGTTAGACTTGTGATTGTTGATGACACTATCGGATTCATAGGAAGTTATGTGGTTTACTCTCGCCAACACCGCCCCTAATGGTGTGATGACCCTGAAGATAGCCAGGGGTGCTATATTGAATGAGGAGATGAGAAGATCACAAGGCTCTACTTTCTCGCACTCTGAAGTGTTAGTCTTAGAGTCGCAGGAAAGAAACAAAGAACAAGACCCAAAATTTAGTGAGAAGAGTCAAAACAAGTTATAATCGAGGTAACAAAATCTCAAATGTCATCATTTTGGGAAAAATGGATACATCAAAAAGTACTATAATCAGTGAAAGCATGAAAATGCTAATGGGAACGAGAAAATGGCTGAAAAGTCTCGAGATGATGAGAGAATCTCAATTGTTATCAAACCCGATCATCTTTTAGTTTGCAAAGAAGAAGAAGCAATTAACTTGGTGAATTATGAGATAAACTGGGTGATTGATAGCAATGCATCACTCTATGTTACGTCAAGAAGGAAATTTTTCATATTTTTTGCTTTTGGTGATTTAGGAGTGTTGAAGATGGAAAATGAAGGTGACTCTTGGATTGTAGGTTGTGGTGACATGTGTTTGATCACAAGTAATGAAACCAAGTTATTGTTGAGTGATGTGCGGTATGTTTCGAATATTCGGTTGAATTTGATTTTAGCAAGCAAACTTGACGACAAAGGGTTCTGCAACACCTTTTGTGAAGAGTCATGGAAGCTGGATAGAGGATCGTTAGTGGTGACCTGGGAAAAGATGTTTTCCAACTTGTATGTATTGTAAGCTTCAATTATGGCCGGGATGTACACGTGGCTAGAAGTGATGAGTGTTTAGACTTGTGGTGTAGACGACCAAGCCATATGAATGAAAAGGAGTTAAATTGCCTAGCTAAGAAAAATTTCCTTCGTGGCATGAAAGAAGCAAAGTTAAAAGACTTGTACTCATTACATAGCAAGAAAACAACGAAGAGTTTCATTTCATAAAAAACTCATTCACAAGGAAGATGGACCTTCTCGAACATATGCGGTCCTCTTAAGGTGAAGACACTTGGTAGAGCACTTTACTTTATCATATTTATTGATGATTGTTCAAGAAAATTATGGGTATGTCTCTTAAATTCGAAAGATTAAGCCCTTAATATCTTTGAATAATTTCATATCTTAATTGAGAGACAAATGGAAAAGAAGTTGAAGTGCATCTGGACCAATAATGGAGGGGAATACATTGAAACATTTGATACATATTGTCGATCACATGAGATTCGACACCAAAGGAGTCGTTGAAGACACTACAGCTAAATGGTGTGGTCGAGATGATAAATAAAACACTGACTGAGAGAGTTTGTTGTGTGCTTTCGGAGGTGAAGCTCTCTGGGTTTTTTTAGGGTGATGCTTTGAATGCTGTGGCCCATGTAATCAATCTCTCACCAAGTGGCTCACTAGATGGCAAAGTACTAAAAAAAGGTGTGGTCTGAAAAGGAGGTTTCCTGTAATCACTTGCGTGTATTTGGATGCAAGTCCTTTCATATTCCAAAAGATGAGAGGTCCAAGCTTAATTAAAAACAAGACACTGCATTTTTCTTGGTTATGAGAAAGATGAGTTCGGCTATCAGTTTTATGATCTGACAGAGAAAAAGTTTGCGAGATCAAGGGATGTGTTCATTAATGATGAGACTATTAAGGATATCAATACAGCGGAGAAGGTTATTTCCAACAATGATAACAACCAGCTTTGCGATATGAATCTTGAATCCTTGACACTGATGCCGATCCAAGATGAAGACAATGATCAATGTGATGTTGAAGGCAAAGAAGATTGTGAGACTCCATCCTTGATGGGTGGACAATGCAAATGTGGATGATAGTGCTCATCAAGATGTTTCTGGACTTGCGATGGCCATCTCATTCCGATGATCTTTGATGTGTTAATTACCAATGGTGGAGAACCAGAGGGCTTTGGTGAAGCAATGGAGGATGAGTACAAGTCAGAGTTGATAAAAATAATACAAAATGAGTTGAAATTCTTATAAGAAAATCACACTTTTAAGCTGACTAAATTGCCAAAGGGCAAACAAGTTTTAAAGAACAAGTGCGTTTTTTGTTTGAAGATTGAAGAGAACAATTCACAACTAAGCTACAAAGTGAGATTGGTTGTAAAAGGATTTAACCAGCGTAAGGGTGTCGACTTTAAGGGGATCTTTGCCTTAGTTGTGAAAATGTCTTACATCACGATGGTTCTTGGATTGGTTGTAATCCTTGATTTGAAAACTGAACAGCTGGATGTGTGGACTGGCGATCTTGAGGAGAAAATCTATATGAGGTGGCCGGAGGGATTCTAAGTTGAAGGAAAGAAGTACTTAGTATTCCGTTTCAAGAAAAATATTTACGGGTTAAAGTAAGCCCCGAGACAGTGGTACAAAAACTTTAAGTTTGTAATAGTGAGTCAAAGTTACCAAAAGATGACTTCGGACCATTGGGTTTTTATCTAAAGGTTTTTGAAAGGCAATTTTATCATTTTCTTGCTCTATGTAGATGACATGCTTATTGTGGAATGGAATGTCTCCTGGATCGCATAATTGAAGCAATAGCTTGGAAAATCTTTTGCATTGAAAGAATTGGGATCGACAAAACAAATTTTTGATATAAGAATATTTTGTAATTGAGAAGAAAGGAAGTTGTAGATGTCTTAAGAAAATTACATTGAAAATGTGCTTTAACTATTTACCATGGAAAAGTCCAAGCAAATAAGCACACTACTAGCAAATCACTTCAAATTGAGCATTTGACAATGTGCCTCTACAAATAATGAAAAGGTAATATGAGACACGTTCCTTACTCTTTGACCGTGGGCAGTTTGATATATGTAATAATATATATGAGACGTGATATAGTTTATACAGTTGGAATAGTCAGCCGATTCCTTTTTAACCCTATAAAAGAATATTGGTCTGTAGTGAAGTGGATATTGATGTATTTCCGAGAAATTTTTAAGATGTATTTGTATTTTGAAAATGATAAGCCGTTTTTGGTTAGGTACACTGATGCAAACATGGTTTGTAATATTAACTCTTGGAAGTTTACCTTGGGTTATCTGGTTATATTTGCGGAAGGAGCTATATTATGGCAATCTAGATTACAAAAATACGTTGCTCTCTCTACCACCGAAGTAGAATATATTGCGTTGACGGAAGCAAGCATGGAAATGTTGTAGATGAGGAAGTTCATCCGAGAACTCAGCTTTAAGTAAGCGCGGTATGTGTTGCTTTGTAACAATGAAAGTGCCATTTACCTTTATTGGAACTCATCATTTCATTCTTGATTGAGTCATATTGATATTAGATATCATTAGGTAAGGAATATTATTGATTTAGAATTATTAACACTTGATAAGATCAGGATCAAAGAGAATGGGTCTGGCATGATGACTAAAGTGATACAAAGGATAAAGTTTAAAACTTGCTAAACCATAATTGGGATAATGATGGTTCTCATGAGGTTGTGAGGGAAAGTTTGTTGGGTTGTGGACCATTTCCTTGTGAGTTCCATATTCATTTGGTATACAATTTGATGGCATACACAATGATGCATGAGTCTTGGCTTGATCGGGGAAAATTTATTGAGTGGTTTATGACAGGCACTTCACTCATACTTGTGCGCCATTTATCTAGAATAAATGCATCTGATGAGAGTCTAAAGGGGGCACATGCACGTTCTATCTAGATTAGATGCTACTAATGTGTTCTTGAGAGATGCATATGCACATTATATCTAGCTCATATGCCATTTGCACAGAAGGCTTATGCTGATAGGCACTCGTACGCCATCTGCACAGTAGGCTCATGCCTGATGGGCACTCGCATGTCGTTTCTAATATGAAATCTCTCTTTAGCAATTTTAGGGTTATTTCTTTGCGGTTGTGAGCTATTGAGCATTGTCACAGTAAGAAAAAAGAAGGGAGAGAGAGAGAGAGAAAAAAGAAGATTAATATTTGCTCATCTATTTGAGTTTCGAATTGTGTTTTATTCTCCACTAATCTTGGATACGTTATTCTTATCATTATAAAGGACATTTATATTTTTTTTTTATCTTGTACTCTTTACTACTCAGGCTTATTACTATAATGCGTTATGTCCTTATATTTGTTTGAAGTTTTTATAACAAAAACTCACTACTTAGTAGATATTCTTTAAACTTATAGTTATGTAGTTTTTTCCTGTCATTTCAAAAGGAGTTTTCTACATAAAATTGAATGTCTCATTATTTATAATTGCTATTTATTTGTCGTGCATTATTGATTTATCTCTTCATGGGTTCAGACAAGGGGGTTCGGAACCCAACACAGCTGCTTGTTGTCAGTGATTGGCTTTAGAATTAGATTGTGAGAGTTGATTTTTCCAAATACTCTTTACTTTGTTTCCACAGCTTGCACAAAATCAAGAGTAGCCGAATCCGTTGTTTTTTTCCTCCCCTTAAATTTGGTGTCCATGGTTATACTTTCATATATATTCTGAGTCTAGCCAATCTCATTAGTATACGCATGTGATGTGTATGATTCTATCTATGGTTGCTCTTGCAGGTCAGGTATTTACTGATGTTGTTGGAAGTCCATACTATGTAGCACCCGAGGTACTTCAAAAGCATTATGGTCCGGAAGCAGACGTATGGACAGCTGGGGTTATTTTGTACATATTACTTAGCGGAGTACCGCCGTTTTGGGCTGGTATGTTATATTCGTATTTAAAGAGAAAGCCTTATTACAACAACAGAGTTGTCACCATGTGACCTGGAGGTCACATGTTGGAGTTATGGAAATAGTTTCTTGCATAATGTTAGATAAGATTACTTACAATAAACCCAAAGTGATCCATCCGTCACCAGACGCGGTACATAGCAGGAGCTTTGTGAATTGGCTCCCTTTTTTTGTATTTATTCTTATTTTGGACATGCTTATGATCTTGACTTGGTGGAACAAAACTAAAATGAATATGTTTGTTTCTTTTTGTGCCTTTTGGAGCTCAGAAACGCAGCAGGGAATATTTGATGCAGTTCTAAAGGGTTACATTGAATTTGAATCGGACCCATGGCCCGTAATATCAGGCAGCGCAAAGGATCTGATCACAAGGATGCTTTGTTCCCGACCTTCAGAACGCTTAACAGCTCATCAAGTTTTATGTAAGTTTGCCCCTACTGTTCATTTTTTAAAAAATGATTAATTTGTCAAGTGGGAGATCACGACTTTTGTCTCCATTGTTGAATTACTTGAATAAATTTGACAGTGGATAAGAGTTGCAGTTTTTGCATATAATATTTTCAGGTCATCCTTGGATCTGTGAGAATGGCGTTGCACCTGATAGAGCATTGGATCCTGCTGTACTTTCTCGTCTCAAGCAGTTCTCTGCGATGAATAAGTTGAAGAAAATGGCTTTACGGGTATGTATAGATTTTTAGATATTCTAGTGGGTGCCATGGTTTGAGGGCGGCTATATATACCCTTTTATGGGAAATTTCGTTTAGAATTTTTAAGGAAGTGAGATGACAACGTGATACCATGGAGACAGGCAAACTTCTTTTGTCAGTTGGGCTATCAGTTCTAAGTACAAGTGTGCAACTCTTTGAAGTCAATGACTCCTGAATTTGCTTGGCCTAGTTTTGGTTGGCTAATTTGATAGATTTTGTGTCTGCATAGAATTAGCACCTCCATGTTCTTTTTTATATCAAATGCATCTTTAGTAACTCTTCAATAACACCCCGAGAAAGGGAGCCGAGAAAGGGAGGAGTGCCACTAATTGAAATATTCAAACCTACAAGGGGGTAATTAGTGTCATCTTCATTCTTTGCTCTTCTTTATGAGTTATAGTTTGTACATTTCATAGAATGAAATATTGGTTGATATATATTAGTATCACCCCAAATGCCAATGTTTTCATACATTGCAACAAAATTGCAGTGTCTTCATATTAGCAATATATCATAACATATCGATCAATATTTAAAAATATATTTCCAATATATTAGACAATATTTGCTTCCGGTTTCCTACTTTCACCAAGAAATTTGCTTTTGATACATTCAACAATATCAACATGGCCGCGACCAATACTAATATTTTATGATACATGATATTTCCCAACCATTTTGGGGGATGGAATATGTTCGAATTAGTATTAGAAGTTCTTTTTGCAATACAAAGATAAATGAAGAATGAAAATATTCCGTTTAAAAAGTCATCTATTTGCTGTCTGCCTTTTCTTACTAGGTGATTGCCGAGAGCCTATCGGAGGAGGAGATTGCTGGCTTGAAGGAAATGTTTATGTCAATGGATACTGATAATAGCGGTGCCATCACGTTTGAGGAACTGAAAGCCGGTTTGAGAAGATATGGCTCCACTCTTAAGGATACGGAGATACGCGATCTGATGGAAGCGGTACGACTGGGTTATTTAATGGGGCCTTTTGCATTCTCCTTAGTAACTAAACACATTTATCTTAATCTCCTCTACCCTATCACTTAACTTTTCTACTTCCCTCTGTATGATCTCTAATCATTAGAGTAGCTTTTGGTTTCATTTTGAGCTTTTATTACTGAAACTTACAGGTTATATCAAAAGCCTTGATGTGAAATGAAATTTGGTGCTTCTTTTGGCATTCAATCGATTATGAGTTGAAAATTTTTGGAATCTGGTGTCAATTTTGATAACTGTTTGAGGTTTATGGATTCATGGTTAAAACTTACAACTCAGGCGTAATTATGATCCCTAAATAGAATCAAACACAGATTTTATAGACGAAAGTATACATTTGTTGTAGTCTGGGCCTATTATTTGATTTAGTTACATATGATTTCCTTTTAGATATTAATATGTTTTGAGGGAAAGACATCTAAGATGGTTTGAGCATTTAAAACTAAGGCCAAATGAAGTATTTGTGAGAAAATATGAGTTTGTTGCGGTTGAAGAAAGAAAGAGGTAGACATAGGAAAATTTAGAGTGAAGTAAAAAAAATAATCTAAAATTGCTTCTATACTTGGTTGATATTGCATTAAATTAAATGGAATGACCAAACTATCTTTATTAATGACACTTCAATATTTGCTGTTATTGTTAAAAGAAAAGTTCTAGAGTTGTAAATGTGGATTCTTTCTTTGAAGGCAAATACTACTTTGGTTATGAAATCTGTCTGGTATTTAGAACTGGTATGTGCTTGTTCACGGTCGGATTAGCTGAAACATCTTACTCTGCAGGCTGATGTTGACAACAGTGGGACGATAGACTACGGGGAATTCATAGCTGCGACGATTCATCTCAACAAACTAGAGCGCGAAGAGCATCTTGTCGCAGCTTTTCAGTACTTTGACAAGGATGCAAGCGGCTATATTACAATAGATGAGCTCCAGCAAGCCTGTGTGGAACATGGCATGACCGATGTTTTCCTCGAAGACATTATTAGAGAAGTTGATCAAGATAATGTAAGCTGCTATTCTTCGGATTGCCTCATTTCCATCACCCAAAATTCATTAAATAGAATTGAATTGTTGCTTTTCCAATTCGGAAAAGAATATTTCTTACTCTACAGAGGTCACCAGCTTAGTATTTGGCATTTAATATTAATAGAAAGGATATGGCCGGTCTTCTAAGCATACAAGCTTTCTTTTTATTTTCAAGTTAGATCTTAGTTGCCCGTACACTTGGATATTTCATTCAATTCAGTGATATATAATTGTCATCGTTTTACCTTTATGGATGTAAATATCGACGGGTACAATTAATATATCAGCCAATACAATCAATATGCATCAGCTATTACCCTTTTTGCTTCTCTCTACTCTTGAAGCTTAAATCTATACGTATTAAATATATCCGAATATTTAAGAAGTCTAAATCCACATGTGTAGATGTATAAAATTTGTATACAACAAGAGTTTAATTATCTAGAAAAATATCAAAATTAATTTTAATAAAATTGACTAAAATTTCTTTAATAGTTAAATAAGTTATTGAATATATGGCTACATTTTAGTATACATACAACTCACTCTTAATTTGGTCACGAGGAAGAAAAAATAACTTTTTTGCTTCATCGTTGTCTAATAGTGATATAGCCGCAACCAATAGTGCTATTTTTATCCACATTCACCTTTGGAGACAGTACCTGCAAATGTTATTATAGAATGAAAGAGCATTCTCATACTATATAATGTTCTTCTGCCTGACACAATTGTTGCAGGATGGGAGAATCGATTATGGTGAATTTGTGGCGATGATGCAGAAGGGCAATGCTGGAATTGGAAGGAGGACCATGAGAAACAGTCTGAATATAAGCATGAGAGATGCGGCATCTCGATCTCATTAAGTTGCTAAGTTATTTGTGTAGAGGTTAGTATTCTTCTATATCCTGTTTGGCTCTTTTCCTTATGAAATGGAGTCGTCGGTGCTACAAGTGTGAGGGAAAACATTGAGGATGGCCTAGAACATGTTTTGTTTGGGTGGAATGATTATTACTAGAGAAATTAGAATTACTGACTTCATGTGAAGTGTTTGGTTTATTTATCACCGGACAAGTAAAAATATTAATTACCAGTTTCAACTGCTTTCATCTTCATTCCTACCTAGCCGCTACAGCCTTCCTTGGTCACCAGCATCTGCAGTGTCGGCCCAGCTCTAGCTCCCACCGCTAGCACTGGCTGATTGCCACATCAGTCCTCTGTCTTTCCTTCAACCACTGCGGTTGTATTCCGAGATAGTCTTTTTGTAAGATATGATAATGTAGGAGGAATGATTATTTGAACAGAGTATATGTTATTTATCCGAGCCATTTACAACCCTCCTACAACTGTGGTCTTTCTGGTTTCCGGAGCCATTCTCAAAGGGCGAAGCTTCTGACGTGTGGTTACGATCTATGGTTTCAGGGTGTGGTGATGGCTGGTGATTGACACTGCAGACATGTTCTCTGTACGCGCCACCATTGCTGAGTTCATTGCAAAGGTTCCTTGGTTGGACAGCGATGCATCAGTCGTCACACTTTGTGACATTCTTTTCAGTAGTTGATCAACCAAAACCATGGTTCGTGGGAGCCTCAAGGATCTCTGCTTTTTCATAGTTGAGTTGCCTATCAAAGATTACTGTGATTCATTTAGCTCTGTTTTGTTGATGACCGATTTATTTAACGTGTTTCACTCTGAAATGGGATCGAAGGAGCGACATCTCTACCTCTCTATTTTTCGACATTGACCTTTCAAATGGTTAACCTTTCATTAGTTAAAAATCAACTTCAAATCCGTAAATTTGAGAATTTGCGGCTATGATTGACCAATAAAATGATTTTATAATTATAAAAGAACCGAAGCTTAGACGAGGTTCTAAACTAAAGCCTGAACATTTCAAAAATCAGCTCAGCTTCATTCATTATGTTCTTACAATAAAAGTAATTTCACCCATTGGAAAATCAATATTTCCTGCCAAATACCACGCTTACCTCTACGGAATGAAATATTAACCAAGATATAAAATAATGACAAATATACATCAGCACCAAATGTCCGATACCATGATAAGATTAGAATGTCATTTTATCGGCTATTATACCTAATATTTGATTAATATATCAACCAATACCAAGTTCCGAGTCAAAAAATTATGATCAATATGAAAAATACATATATGACTGAAGTCGATATTTTTATCAATGCTTACATATTAGCGCACATAGCTGAACTTCCAGGCAAAGAAGCCTTGACCAAATTGATGAAAGCCGGCTCGGGACCCAAAAGGCTTAGAGTGCATTAAATAATGCCATTCACTGGGCCAAGGATAAGGTCAGAGCTATTTTTAAGTTTGTTGTATGCAATCTTATTTATATTATTGTAAGACATCATTTCTATAACTTAACCCTAAACTTTAAAAAAAACAAAAAAAACAAAGGAAGGAAATTGTTACCGTAATCAAGAAATTGGCCATAGATATTAGAAGTTGAAACTTTTTTTATTATTTGCTACTCCAGAATTCTTCAAGTAAATCACATTTACAGATATTTCTCTCCGCAGCATCATTTACCCAGATTAATGTGCTATTGCCGCTCTTAGGCCTTTGATCTCAGAGTGGTTGAAGCAGGAATGCTCTATGAATGATGCACTTGATGCGATCGAGTTCTGCTTGCATTTGAGTTGAAACAAAGGAATCAAGAAAACTTATACGACACCATCGCCAGCAACTTCATATCCCACTGCAATTTCCTGCAAAAGAATTGACAGCTTAGCTCCATCGATGACAGCATACAGCTATTCAGAAAGAACTATAACTACGGCCCTCTGTTTTCAGATTTCTATTGTCAAGTTCAAACTTGATTCAGATATACTATCTTATTCGTGTCGATCCATCTGCCAGCCTCAAGTTCCACTCTTGATAAGTGTATAAGTAAATCCTAGACAAATATGCGAATTTATCCATGAAAGAGGATATAAAAAAAAAAGTAACAGCCACACAAGCTCAAGCTTAGGAACCAAGCCGCTAGGCCTGCAATCAAATTCAACCCTAGTCTAAATTATCACAAACATTGACCTAAAAATCAATATTAAATTCCCTGATACAAATATTTTTTAATATTGTAATAATATTACAATATATCATATTAAAAATACATCGTGATATATTGAGCCCGATATGCAATATATTGGTTGATATATCAGATAATTGGTAATATATCAACTGGTATGACTCTATCAGTTAACGAATTTCAAACTTCTAATATATTTGGTACCGTTACGCATTATCCGATATTAATACGGTTATGACAGAAACCGATAACAATACTGATATTTTCATCAATTCACAAACCAAAGGAAATAGTATTTTTGTGGAAAATTGTTAGGGATTGATGTCTCTTGATTCGAATTGTTATACGAATTAGAGAGCCACCTGATTTTTTACGTTGGGTCGAATTGAGGCAGATCTGGTGTCCATCTCTAATAACCTGGGCCTTGCACAACACAGCAAACAAGAGGTCAAAAGATTGACGAAATTTATTTTTTGATTTATTTTTCAACGTTCAAGTCAGAATTCTTTCTTAATGGATGGAAAGATGTGAGGATGTAAGAGAATATGTGAATGCACTTATGTGGAGAAAAGTCAATAATATTGGAGGGCTTGATTCCAATGGGTGTGCTTAGTGAGGAGCAACTTTTGAGTGATGCCGGAAGGCTTGGTTCTAGTAATGCGCTCGTCAAGAAACGACTTTGCAGTGGTGCTAGAAAGTGTGGTTCCGATAGTACACTCTGCGAGGAGCAACTTTGAGAAAAGGGGAGAGACAGGAAATGCTCTTTGTTTGGGATCATAACTTGGATTCTCTCTCTAAATTGCCTTCTTCTCTTTGGATTTTCCTTCATCTTCTCCGGTGGTAGGGAAGGGATACTTGTAGACGATAGCCCGACATGGCCTTGGCGCCAAAGCTTGGATATCGCGCTGGGATTGGCAGGTCGCTGATCATTGATTGAAGCCACCGGTGTCAGCTGTCATTTTACAGTAGTGGTGCGACCGTGGATGGCCATTGCAGACATTTGCCAGACCATTCCGGCTGGTGATTCATCGAGCCACGCTGGCAATGGTAGCGGCAGTAGCCTAATAGCAGCAGTATCTTTCCTGCTGCAGGCAGGCGAGCGTGGCCGTCATCTTTTATAATTGACTATGGCTACCAATGACAGGCATATGCCGCGTCGGCGCCCTCTGCACTGGCCAAGTTGTCGCCATTGTGTTGAAGGGTTCCTCCACCGTGATTTGTCATGCTGCAGGGGGCTACTTGCTAGGCCTAGTCGGTCCACATCTCCACCGGACCACTGTGTGCCGTCATGGCTAGGCTTGCCGTATGACCTTCTAGGCTCTAGTCTTCGTGGGGCTTTGCTGATGGATGGGCCCAACTTGGACTTGAATCGGCCCGTAGCATAGTTGGACCCATCATTAGCCCCCATGTTAGGTGACTGGGCCTCGCTAGTTTCGTATGTTGGATAATGGGACATCTCCAGCTAGGCCAGCTCATACGTTCCTTCCCAAGACATTTAGTCGCCAGTTTATGAGGGCTATGCTCCTTTTCCAGGCGCATTGTAGCTTTTCGTACAGGGACGCAGGGATTTGTTGCTATGTTTGGGAAGATCGTGGCACTAATTCAAGGTCTGGCATTGATTCTTTGCCGATTTCCGGCATGGCATGCTGGCAGGCATGACTTCACATTAGTGGCTCATCGATCTCCCCCTTCGGCTATAAATGGAGGGGCTCCTTGCACTTTGCTCCAGGGTTCATTTTCACACCAGCCAAGTGGTGTGGGAGTTCAGAGTCAGCATGGGTCCTTCGCTGCCACCCACTAGGATCGAATAGAGTTATGTGAGATTCAAAAAAATGCTTGAAGTTTGTCGTGATACTCCTCCCTCGACTTCTTTGAGGTCGTAATGAGGGTGGTTCGATCATAGGGCCATCGTTATCTTCCTCCTATGGCTGGCATTTGGTTGTCCTTCTCTCAAGGAGCTTCAAAGGGCAGGTGTTCCTCTCAATGCTCTCGAATCTAAGTGGCCCCACCTTCGGTTCCTCCTGTTGGGGTCACCTCTAGAGCTTGCTGGAGGAGGTGCTTTCAGAGTCTAATCGGGATTGGTCCGTCGTCGTCGTGCTAGGTATCGGCTACGGCCAATCTCGGTAGAAGATCTCTAGAAGAGAAGGCCTCCGGTGTGAGGTCGGCGGTGTCCAATGCCTCGTTCTTGCAGGGGATGGCTTTCCCTTCATCTCTTGCCTCGCTTGGTGTTTGGTCGAGATGCTCGGCGGGTAGATAGTCTATTGGAACATGACTGCGGGGTGCTTCTCGTTGCAACTCTCTTCCGTGAGCCTGTCTTTCCCAAACCAATTTCTGTGTGAACGCTATGGGGTCTTTGTTCCATGTATTTTTTCTTTTCTTGTTACTTGTACGTTCGTTAATGTAAGTTTTGTACTTTATAAAAGAAATTAATGAATGAAACTAACAAACATTTTCCTTTCTTCATCGCATTGCTCTAACAATCTCATGTACTTTGACTGATCTGGATCTTTTGATATTGCCTCCGATCACTTGGTCTTCGTTAGCTTGACGGTGCGGCCCGCTGGTAGCTCAATCTTCTTGTGGTTCAACTCACGGCAACTCGCCTCGACATTCGGTCGGGATGCGGCTGGTTGAACCGGCCTCTAGTTGCCCAGGGCCGAGTGCTGTCATTCTGTGATCTGGGAAAACGATGCCCCAAGGCATCGATAGTTGAGCGACGTCGTCGTTGTCGTGCCAATCGAGAAGTTAGAGCACATTGATTGCGATGGGACGCGTCATGTCAGATGCCATGATGGTGCTGATGAAAAGACGCGTCGCTTCGTTGCCTTCGAGCGACATCGTTGCTGGCGGGGGAGTTGGCTATTTAAGCGCTGGCCCCCAACAGTTTCCTCCATTGCTCG
>JAOVVI020003978.1:0-18259 GCA_028571085.2 Nepenthes alata | reverse complement strand
GATATTTGGATCGGTTGGGTTGGCGCCTGGGGTACGCCCGTATTGTCGTCCAAATATTGATTCAGATTTTAGAATAAAAAAATTAAAAATATAATATATAATAATAATAATAATAATAATAATAATATATAATAACGAAAAAAAAGAAGAAAAAGAAAAAAAAACAGGGATAAGATTGGGGATCAGGGAGAGAGAAGCAGAGGGAGGAGGGAGTTAGAGTTTCTGCCGGCGTGCGGTGGAGGAGAGAAGGAGAAGGGTGAGGCGGCCGTTCGACGACTGTTGGCGATGGTGTCGTGCTGCGAGGTCGGCACCATGGCGGTGGTGGTCGGTGAGGGCGGTGCGCACGAAGAGAGTTTGCGCAAGAGAGAGAGAGAGAGCGGCTGCGCAAGGAGGAAGGCAGTGGCGCTGCGGTGCCAGTGCTGGCTGGGTAGTACCGGGGAGGCCGGTGACGGCTAGGCAAGTGGAGCGGCGGCAGCGGAGCTGCTGGCAACGGTCAGCAAAGGGCCGGGCACGAAGAGAAACGGAGGAGAGAGAGAGGACGCGCGCAGAGGAGAGAGAAAGGGTTGGTTCGGGCATTTCGGGACATCATTTTTTCAGATCTGTAAAGTATGAGGTCCAGGTAAATATCTGTAAACCCCCTCTTTGGTCTAATTTTACATCTGATATATTTTGGATACTGTTTAAATTTTTATTAACACACATGAATTTTTGGTACACTTATTTATTTATTTTGGACATGCATGTGTAGTTCATTAAATATTTTGGGGATTGTTGGATTGAGTTTTATAATTTTAGAGAGTTTAATATTTTTTTGAAAGTCTGAATAATTTATTGGACACTATATATTTTTATATTAATATATTTGTATAAAAATAAGTATGAAACTTTGCATTGGCCGTGTAGTCACATGCACGTGCCGGGTTGTAGTCACTACATTTGGATTTAGAAATTAGATTCTGGCCAGCTCCCGACGAGGAGATTATTTTATTATTTGGAAATCCCTTTCCGCCGGCAGGAAATATTTGGAGTAGTGACCATTCTCATTTGGATGATTTGACTTCACATTAGAATATATTTGGACGTCCTAATATATCTGACAAGATTGAGGAATGCACCCAAAGCCGCGGGTAACAAAAGATAGTGAGCAACCTTATCTATGGGTATACAGTACATTAATTTTGGCCTAAGGTTACCGAAATTATGTGTAATCCTTTCTCAAGCTAGTCTTTAAATAATGGGAACCCAAATTTGGTGCATAATTTATATTTTTATATCAATTGGTATTGGACTTTGATTTGGATATAAATTTTTGGACTTGAATTTGATATCGAGAACTATTTTAGAAATTTGGACATTTATTTAGATTTGAGTATTTGATTTGAGTACGAGACTACCATTGGATTTTGAAATTTGGATATTAGATTTTTGTTGAATTTGTGTTATCGGCGATTTTGATTTATTCTGAAATTTGATTGAATTTTCACCCATTTGACATTTTCTCTGATTTATTGGACCTCTTTTGACTAAATATGATACTTGTTGGGCATTAGGTTCATTTTTCTGTTTTGTCCCTTCAGAGTAGAAGGTTCAGATGCAGTACAGGAGTAAAGATATGATCGGTCGGATATTCATCCGATTTGGTGAGTTTTAGTTTTGTTATGGTTCATATTGATATTTGATATATTTGGATTATAAAATTGGTCGGTTATAGGTTTATTATTATCTGTTGAAAATAGTCAAATATTTTGTTATGTTTTGATTATGATTTTTGGGTCAGATTATTACATTCTTTACGAGAATTATAGAGCAGGTCGTATTTATATTGTTCGGACGGTTATTCGATGAGGTCCTGTGAGGATTTTAATTTTGTTGTGCGTATATTTTAGTTTGTCATACCCAAATTTTGAGATTTAGTATTATTTGTTTAAAATTATTTGAGAGTTTAGATTTTAGAAATTATAATTAATTATTTAAATTGACCTGTTTGGTTCGAGTTTGTGACATAATATTGTGCAGGATTTTGGTTATCAGCGACGGAGACCGAATCTGATATAGATCAACTAGTAACAAAAGATTGAAAGACTCTCTAGTTCGTACAATAATCAAAAAAATTGGGACGTAATAATTTTAAATATCAATTTTAAGCAGTATTCTTTTAATCAAATTTTAATTTAAATAAATTTTAAAAATACTTTTTATTTAAATATTAAATTTTTAATGTAGTTTTTTTTAAAAAAATATTATTTATTTGAATATTAATTTCTAAGTCAAATCTCAATGTGATTTTATAAAATAATGAACTATATAAGGTCCAACTCTGCCCCACCAGAGGTATGGATAAATTTTATTTTTTAATCTTAATTTTAATCGTATTTATTTAATAAAAAATTTATTTTTAAATAATTTCTTACTCTTTACTAAAACTTGCAAAACAAATTATCAAATATTTTTCCTGAATTCTAAAAAACAAAAAAATAAAAAAATTTAATTCCATTTACCAAAACAGCAAAATCGAAATTAATAAAATTATAATTCAAAATTTAGGACCCAATTTCACGATCCGCATTGCAGTTGCTGCGATTGTAGGCTTGTTCTATTTGCTGATTTTCTTAGATTCGTGCCATGGGCTCACCCCAAACCCTAGAAGGGAAAATGGATTGCTCGAATTTTGCAATGACCCACTCAGGCCGTATATTATTATCTGATTCTCTCCAAAGTTTCTGTCTCTTCACAAACCCCCATGTCCAGTACGTACAGTAGAGTCATCCGCCATTGTAGCAGCGACGGGGTCACTCTCCGGGCGCCTGTATTCAAGCCCAATGGAGAGTTCGGAGACACTTAACCATTGTTTTGGTGTGGTTGTCGGGGCCTCTCTCATGGGCTGGGTTAGCATATAGTAGCTAGATGGTTGTCACCTTGGCATGCGTGGAGTTGGCAGGTCAAGTGGAAGACCCTCTCTCGCTGGCTTTGCTGAAATTAAGGATGTAATTTCCGTCTGCAAATGGGTTTGTGAAAATCTATCCGTTGACAGGATTGTGCTCGTGGGTTCTTCTGCAGGTACCCCCTTTTTGTTTAGATCAATTTATTTTACGCTGTTATTTTCCTGGGGGCAACTTTTTTCTTTTTCAACTGCTCGTTAGTTGGCGTGGTTGTGGAAAGCGTTGGTAATGACGGGTTATGATTAGTTTGGTTTGATTTGGGTAGTTGGGTGTTGAGATCTGTCAAATTGGGGATTAATTCTTTCGGAAGCTGTGAAACACTTGGTCAGAAAGACGACGGTGTGCTTCTGACATATGATTAGCAGGATCGAGCCAATTTGTTGCGTTCACAGTTCTCGGTCTGATCTTAGCCGGATACGTTTCAGCCTCCAGTTTAAGCGCCCTACCTTGAAGTGTGCGTTTGTCCCTTCTTTTGGGGTCTTTGTAACATTTTATTGATTTGATTCAATTGTCTGGCGTCGACAAGGTCTTTTAGGACTCTCCGCTGCTTGGTCCAACGTTTAAATTCCTCAGTAAGATACTTCAGCTCTGAAATTTTGGTACACTGAGTTTGGCAGTCCCAGGAGTTCTCGAGTTCTCAAAAATTGATTACTTGGGTATTGACCTTTCGAGGATTTTTACAATTTCCATGTTTCCTGCACGCATCTACAAGTATTTAGGTATTGACACTGAAATAACAATTTAAATTCGTACGATGGAAGACCCCTTCCTCACAACATACACGCTCCTCAATTATTATTATAGCATCCATATACCACACGCCGCAATTATATCTGCTAAAAAGATCATGTGCCAACGAATTGGTTTGCTATCTTTTGTCAGTTTATGGATCTGAATTTTTGTTTACAAAAATACATACATACATGCATTCGAGACGTGCCAATGTTGCCAGTGTCATGAGGTGATCACATGGTCATCTCTTTTATTTATACTTGGTGAGCTAAGTTAATTGCTGCCTCTGCAGTCTGATCAGTTTGCGCAAGTTATAGGATCTTTGAGCAGCTGATGGACTTAATCCTCTTTTGGGGGCATCACAAAGCAATCTTACTAAAGCTTTTTGTTATGGGCCCGCATGATGGTTTCACTGGCGTCAAGCAGCTGCAGGACCCGTCTGATTGAAGGAGCCAGCCACTCCCACACGGAAAAGCCAGATTTTGATGCTCAGATGGTGGAACTGTTTTCTTGATTCATTGTCGAAATTGAGGCTAATGCAACAGCAGGTAAGTAGGGGCCGGGGATATTGAGGCTCCTCGACCATCACTAATAAAGGTAATACCTGTGATCCATGATATGCACGTGTATGCTTGTGAAGTGTACATGTATACTATTAACACCTGAGGCGGTGGTCGATAGGGTGGTGCAATGCCATTTATTGTTGCTTATTTGTATAATAACAAGTCTACAAAAAATAACATATTTCACATAATGTTAACAAGCTCTGAACTAGGTTCATTACAAAAGACGAGGAAGCATGCATCAATTTGAAATGCATTTTCCATTAGATCAATTACCAGGCTAATTACATTTACAGATAAATGCCAAGCTGCTTCTAGCTGACGCTAGATTACATTAACAGGATTGAATACAATCTACATCTTACCTAACGGGGCTAACAATTACACAAGCCCCGGTTCGCATAGTTGCTAACAGGGTGTGTACGTTTTTCACATAGCGTCTCCATCTTGCCGTTTGTCAGTTGCAACTCTGCCTTCCCTGGCAATTTTAACCACCTTTTGACTTTCGATTCCCCCACCTTCACCCATTTCAACACGGTGTCGTTTTCTCCAATCCAGCTCTGGGTCCATTGGATGCCCTTGAGACAATCGATGGTCTGCCTCATCTGGTTTATTTGCGAAGTTTAAAAGTATTATTACGTGGTTTTAAAGCCTTTTGTTTTCAACAAACCAGAAATTGGATTATACAGAAACTCATAAATATCATATGAGACAAAGCTTTATGATATTTGCAAGGCAATGGCTTTACACGAGGCAAACAAATTATCCAAACAGGCAACTAAAACTTAGCCCAAAAATCTTACAATCTTCTGGATGAAGTAATCTAAGGTCAGACCATTAAGTCCAACAACATTTTTGTGATTCACCGGTTGCAACTTATAGTGAGGAACTACAGAGGACAGAATGCCACATGCTGGGTACAACTCTAGGCAGCATAGGAATCGAATACAAGATATCATACTGGAAATGAAGTTCCTTCCTTTAGTGTGTGGGTGGGTGTGAGGGAGGGAGAGAGAGAGAGAGTCATTTTTTTGTCACCAAATCTGCTTGGGAAAAAGAACTGAAAGTTCACAGACCCATAATAATTTACATCAGCATATTTGAAAGAGAACTTGAAAAAAAATAGCAGAAGAAAAGAGAGAGATAACGGGTCCTTATTGATTTATACAACAGAAAGGCAGTTGGTTATTACCACTTTCACCGTCAGAGGCATCCTCAAGCCTAGCAATTGCATCGACCAATGCTTGTTCATGATCCTGTGCGAGCCAAGTTAATTAGATTAAAATGCTACACCAAGAAACCGCTGCAAAAATAACATTGACAGATGCTGCTGTCATTACTTTCAACACTTTGTTCGCCTTCTCAACTTCTGCGGGGTTTGGATGACTGGCACTGAATATTTTCTCCACCTGTTAAAATCCACGAAAATGTGGCAAAACAAAGATGAGTCCAAGAAGTGCAGACAATGTCTTTTTCTTGGAGGAATAGAGAAGAGAAGAAAGTGGGACGTGGGAGCTTACCTCCTTAATTAGAGTATCAGTATGTAGTAGTTCAATATCTCCCGCTGCCTTTCTCTTAATTCCGTTCTGCGATAGAAGCAAATCCTTCTTGGGCTGTCCCTTTGAGGTTCCTCGACCCCTTCCAGCACCAGAAAAAGCACCCCCTCGGGATTTTTTAAATCTGCGGCGTGGTCCACACTGGCCACCCCTATGGGAGATTCCAGAATCCTCACCTTCCCATCTTATATCTTCTGGAGATATCTAGAAAATGTTTACATATAAAATTCATTCGGCCAATCTTCACACTTTCATATAAAATTCATTCGCATGCAGCCAGTCTCTACACTTGGATTGATAAATACACGAGGATGAGTTACAGCTATAAATAACGGGGAGACAATGTCAAAAGCACCAACAATTACCCTGGCAAATGGAAATAGACAGCGACGTAAGTTCTCATCATCCCACCACACTCTGCTGCACATTAAGAATACCAGGAAACCCAAATTTTCCTACTGCAATTTTCAAAGAGAACCGTGTTTTTTTCCCCAGGGTGGGGTGAAATGCAAGATCAGTCTTACACAACACTGCTAATTTATAGAAATCACCACAACAGTTCAACGTCTCGTCTTGCCTAATACCAAGTTCACAATGAGGGGTGACAGACCCAAGCGCATCAAGCTATCTGCTAAGACGTAAATAGAATTACAAGTGGTGGCGCAATCGTGACCTTCAGGCTCCTGTAGGGATGGGCTCAATAGGCCAAATGAAAATCAGAGCAAATCACGCAAACACATTAGGCTAAGACACAATGGTCAAATGCTATTATTGTCAATCTATTTTTTCATAATGTCACTCTCAATCTAGGACAAAGGAGGGGGTTACATGAATTTGGGGATAATGTATCTCTACCTCATTCTTTGAATTGAAAAAAAAAAAAGAAATCAAACGACAAGATTTAAATCTTAAAAAAAAATATAGTAATTATTTTTACATTTTTTTAACTATTGGGGTTAAATATTTAATCAATGTTAATATTATAAAAAAAAATCCATAAAAATCCAATGTATAAATTTTATATATTTTAAAATCTATACCATTAAATTTTTATTCAAAGATAAGAGATGTACCAAGTACATCTCCCGATAAATTCCGGGTTACATTTACCCCCAAAAAAGAGATTAATCCCCTTGAAATGCTGTAGGGGAATTTTAGCAAGGAGAGAATATTTATAGCCAACCTAAGCAATGGGAGTACCCGCTGTTTTTCGGATTGGATAAATGATGAAATTCGTAGGATCAAAGTTGTGTCTCCTGGCTCACTTTTCAGCTTTTAGTGAAGTTTCAAGCATCCTATGGAAACCAATCGATATCAGGCAGCATGAGAATTGCAACTTAGGCAGGCAAAAGAATCCCCAGGAAAGAGGGGAGCAAAGGGGACTGCCAGATACTTCCCACCCCTTTAGAAAATGCTATAACATTAAAATCCTCAAACTCAGCATGCTGGCAAGATCATTTGAATAACTTTAAGCATATGATTATATCTAAAGCTCTCTTCTAAGTCTACATACATCATAAATTTGATTTCAATTTCCCCTTCCCCACCTTTTTTACATTGGTGGCTACAAGGGGAAGAGTTGGTTTACACAATTCATAACCAAAATAGAAGCTATCAATTTCAGTTAGTGTGAAGGAAAGCAACTAGGACAGGGAAGAGACAAGCCCCGGAAAAAGAAAGGGGAGGAGGATTAGTAGCCATCAGTACCAAGCAGTGAAAGAATTGCAACCTAGACAAGCAAGAGATGATCAATGGAAGGAAGAAGCAGGGGGCTTCCAGCTGGAAGATAAGGTTGCTCATTTCTGGACACCACCCAGACTCTCAGTAATTCAACACCCTCAAATTTAGCATCTCGGCAAGATTATTCACCACTCAGACTCTCATGATAGAATTAACAACCCCCACCAGTTTCCCTTCTGATATCTGATCAAGTTCAATCATTTATTTCTGAAGTAGAGTTCAATAGCTGCAGCCGGCAAGAAGTTCAGCAACAATAACGTGTAAATGATCAAGTCAACTAGCACTAATACAATTATGTCCACTAAATGAAAAACCAAAGGGCCAAAAATAAAGAATATAGTAGCAGAATATGCATCACAGCAGCATTAAATCTCTCACAAAATCAGAAGAATAAACACAAACATATGATCATATTCGTAGCTGTCCTCTAAATACACTGTAATTAGCTTTTCATCCCCTTCCAACCTTTCCCTTTTTTAGGGGGGTTTGTTTTACATGAAAATGCCAAAAACCAAGGAGAAAGAAAAGAAACAAGAAAGAGGTTTACAGTAGCCGCAAGAGCATAACAAAATCTCTTTCTATTGAAGAAGCAGCTGATATGTTCTGGATGATCAGTAATATGCAAGCACCAGAAATTGCATCTTGAAGACATGAAAATATGGACACCCAGAAAATGGCAAGTAGGGACTGGGAGAATCAACGACTAAGAAGTGGTTTCACAGATTTGATGGTACATAAAGAAAAATACATGGAAATACAGATGATAGTGACGAATAGAACTCAACAATAATAACGACCATTTTCTGAACATGTGATGATTGAGGAATGCCCACCATAAAACAATTGTTAAAAAAGGATTATTCCCACTAATTAAAATTTGGATTAAGATTTGAAGCTAAATTGCCTATAAACTGGCACTGAAATTTCACAGTCTACAATGCATGGGAGGGTATTTAGAAAATTGGTATTTTTGTGTTTATCCTGCTGTGAATCTCTTGACCATCTATTTTTGCACAGCTTGATGGCTTGCAGAACGAGGGATTCAGCTTGATGACTTGGGTGCATGGCTGATACTGTTTTTACAGAACGTGCAGCTAGGAAATGATTCATATAGCAGATGCATAGCATCTGGGTAAAAATTCTCAAGCCTTCACTTTCATGAGATCAGTCCTTAGTCCTTACCATCCAAAAAGAAATATTAGGGCTTTTTAGAATAACGGATGATTGCCATGTTTTTGTTTTGGGTGGTCCACTTTGATGCATTCCGAAGATCCATATTATTGTATGAATTTGGGAGTCGCCTCGAACGAGTATCAGATTAGAAACAGGTCCGGTCTTCGTCGCTTGAAATCTGAATCTTGCACACCACAACAAAAATAATAATAGTTAAGAGAAATAAGGGGCATGCTCTCCGATATATCTTCCAACGCTCAAGTTAGAAGTTTCACTACACAGATGAATAAGATGCGAGGAAATGAGTGCGTGAATGTAATGAGGATGGGGAAGTGTGCTTGTTTGGAAAGCAGTGATCCTCTATATGCGCTCGGCTAGTGCAACGGCTTTGGATGATGCACTCGGCTAGCAGAGTATCTAACTTTGGGAATTGTACACTCAGATGATAGAGTGTCTTTTTGCCGCAAGTGTGTTTTAGCGTAGATTCATCTCTTCTCTCTATGCCCCCCCCTTTATTGGGGAAGAGATGTTGTATTTATAGTAAGAGGTGTCATTTGGTCATTAGACCCCTAAATTAATACAAGGTGAGGTGACTCTTCAGTGGTGAGGGGCATTATTCATGAGTATAACTACCACATTCATTTAGTGGCTGGATCACATGGTTTACAATCATTTAATGAGTGTAGCCACTGCTTGAAGCTGTTTATTTAATGGCCATTATTGCTCTTTCAATGTTAGGTGGTTCGGGTCATGTCTCTTGGATCGGCCGTTGCATCCGTTCACCTTATGGGCTTAGAGGCGTTTTCTATTGGACCGTTGTTGTCTAAGCCTCTTATGCATTTGTGAACTAGATTTGGACCAACCTGATTCCTATCATACCCATCACAAGCCCCCCCCCATGGTGGGAGACTAAAACTTCAACTCCTGGCATGTCATTGATGGGACGCCAGCTGCAAATTCTTCACACACATTCCTTCCTCAGACTTTCTGCCGATTTGGTGTCTTGTTTGGTAGGATTTGATGGGTACAGCAAGAATCGAGCCAGCCCAAATCCAATTCACAGATGCATAAGAAGTTCAGACAACGGCGGCCTTGCAAAAACTCCTCTAAACCCATGAGGCGAATGGGCGCAACGACTGATCCAAGAAACGTAACCCAAACCGCCTAACATTAAAAAAGCAATAATGGACACTAAATGAACAACTTCAAGCAACGGCTATGCCGATTCAATGATCGAAAACCAAGCGGTCCAGCCACTAAATGAAGGTGGCAGTTACACGCATAAATAATGCCCTCACCAAAGAAGAGGCGCCTAACCATCGCATTAATTCAAAGGTCCGCAAACCAAATGATACTTCTTATTATAAATACAGCATCTCTCTCACAAGAAAGGGGGAATACAGAGAGAAGAGACGAATCTACGCCAAAATACACTTATGGCAAAAAGATACTCTACCATCCGAGTACACAATTCCCAAAGTTAAACACTCCGCCAGCCAAGTGCATCATCTAAAGCTGCTCCACTAGCCGAGCGCATACAAAGAAACACTGCTTTCCAAACAAACGTTCTTCTCCATCCTCATCGCATTCATGCACTCATTTTCTCATATCTTATTCATCTGTGTAGTAAGACTTATGACTTGAGTATTGAAGGATATATTGGAAAGCGAATTCTGTATTTCTCTTACCTCTTATTTATTTTGTTGTAATGTGTAAGATCTAGATTCCAAGCGACAAAGACCAAACCGTTTCTGATCTGATATCCATTCGAGCTAGCACCCTAATTTAAACAACAATCCAGATCCTCGGAACAAATCATTCTTAATTTATGATTTCTCCGGGTTTTTATCCCTCTAAACACCAATTTTGCTACACGTCATGGATGACTTAAATTCATGTAAATAATATAATATTTTCCATTGGCTAAATCTCCAATGGCATAAAAAATGATGGAATTTCCCTTCCCATGTGCAAGCTTAAAAAGAGAGAGATGAAAAATGAAGGATGATCCTCATAGTTGCATTTTACAGGGATTGATAATGCCTACCTAAAGAGGAAGAACTGAGAGAAGAGAAATAAGAAGGATAATCCAGATCTAAGAATGCAATCGATCAAAGAAAATTTGTTTCAAACCAATACAAAACTTTCTCCTGAGTTCTGCTTATCAGTTCTTTTTATCACCTTTTTTGGATAGCTGCCAAATTTTTGCTTTTTGGGATGAGTAATAACTTGTATTATCAAATCATATATTTTAATTTTAGCAAGTGAAACAATCAACTTTGAGCGAATTTTCCCTGTAAACAAATATACTGAGTCATCCCAATGAATTTGGTAGTTTGTATACCGCTTTTATCACTACTAACCATATATACTCTTCACAGGTTAGCTTCTCCATCAAGTGAAGCTTGCATCTAAGGATTTCTGTATAACAGACTCCAGTTGTGTTTGGAAAGCGCATTCACCAATTAATTAACCATCAAATGTGGTATCATATTGATTTCCCATTTTCACACTTTCAATTTTTTATAAATTGTCATGAGTCACACAAAATTTAGAGACAGCCCTTTGCTATTACTGGAGTCTAGGGGTCAAGTGGCATCAGTTGATGATGGTCTTCTAGCATAGGAATGGTTTCCCAAAAGAGGAAATGGAACAATCATTGGAATATGATAACCCTAGAAGTCATCTGGATCATACAGAAGATCAGAGACAAGAACATTTAGCTCAATACTGTTAAATTTCAGCAGGAATAGTTGCACCTCATTTTACTCTAGTTAAATAACTCAATCCCACAGTGTCCATATTTTTTTACTTTCTAAGACTACGCATTATGGTATTCAACATTCCTTTATGAGTAGCCAGTTGTATTTCGGTTGTGGCCCCCTTGGCAGCCCATTAACAAAGCACTATTTATAACTGATCAATATCATTAAAAAAATTCAATTCTCACATTGTTCACCCTTTTCATCCTCACTTCATACTCCATCCATCCCTTTTTAATCACATCATACATTGGAACAGAAAATCCTGTAAAAAATCCAAAAAATTACCAAAAGAAGAAAATTTTAAAACAATGGATGTCAATGAAAAAAGAGAAGAAAAGGTTAGTTGAATCAAGAATAGTAGCATGATTTTACCTACATCATTCAGATGGGAATCTAATCAGACAAGCAACAAGAACTTTCTTATAGAGGATGGCCATAAAGGCTTAACCTAACAATAATTTAGTCCTGTATCTGAGGGCAGTAGCCCTAGATGCAATCCATTTTTTGCAAGCATGCAGATTGACGCGCAATGAAGATGATTTACAAAGTTCAAAATGTGGCATCAAGCACAGTTTCTATTATCTTGGAAGCATATGATTGACAAGAGTTTAAGACGCACATCATATCACCCAAGCATAAGTAATGCCACACAGGAAAACTAATCCCTTGAAACTGAAAAGACTAGTGGGTCATTAATCTCAAATAGTTTCAAGCCTATAAACTTGAGGAAGTAAAATATACTTAAATATACAACATACATAAAATATATTCTATACTAGATGTAAATTGAAATAATTATGCATGGCAAATTGCAGCATCAAAATAAATTTGAACAATAAAAAGATTTATATAGATTTTGGTGAAGAAAAAATACCTCAATAACCAATGGTAATTACCTAAACTCTTCGGGTTTCTATGATTAGTAAAAGTAATGCACTAAAAAAATCAACTTATAACTCGGGTGATACAGACGCACTAATCATTAACCGATTTATTTCTAACTTGTGACCCCTATTAAAGAACTCCTTAATTTGTTTGCAATAGTGGAACTAGATACCTTCTAGTCTTTTTCTTAAACTTTGTTTGACTTGCGGTAGATTTCCTGCAGACTACTGAATCCCAATGTCCACACTACTAATGTATTGATGAACGCATACAGGTTAAAGCTAGACTGTAAAATAATAGAAAAAATGTTGGGAGAGAAAACCTTAGCAAGTTATCTTAAAAGCAACAATTTTAGTTTTCCCAATCAAAAGATAGCTATTTACTTTTATCAAAGAGAGCATAAAGGTAGTTGAAAATTAGGTAAAAAACACGCAACTTTTTAGAAAATAGCGCCCCAACGCACATGCGATGCATAGGTGCACATCGGGCATAAATATTTTAGCAAGAGGGCCGCACCCCAGTGCACATGCGCCACTCACGTGCAGGCATATTGGCTAAAATACGCTCATGCACAAATTAGGCACACCTTAGGCGTGGGCATTCTAGATAAATAGTGCTCATGCGTGGCTCAAGCACACATTGGACACGGACATTGTGGTCAAATTATGCTCATATGCAGATTAGGCTTATGTTAAGTGTGAATACTAGGAAATGGCGCATTTGTGAACAATAGGCGTGTATCCGGCGCGTCTTTACTGATACTGGAGAATTCTTTAGAAAGCCTATTTACCTAGTTATGGAATATACAATACAAAATATTCCAAATGGGAACAACAATCAGAAAACTTAGAAGAACAAAAAGGGAGCCTAGTGGTAGATTAACTAAACTGAGAAGTCACAAAATTAATAAAAATAAATGAGAACAAGCCACCCAGTTCCAGATTCTCCAACAGCCTTATCGGCCAACAACCAAAGAGAGCTCCACTGTTGTGAGATTCATTCATATTTTTGCTAAATATATGAGATATTATGGATCAAGAAAAAAATGCACACAATTAATCAGCACAGAAAATTGAGCACCATACCTCTTTAAGATTTACCCATTCCCACGCTTCTTTTGCTGTATTAATGTCATAGACAAGAGCATGTCGGCCCTGAAAATTTTTTTTTTTTAATTTCCAGGATTAAGAGGCCTCAGACACTTTGGAACTCTCCCGTTTCCTATTTCTTTTTTTTTTTGGGGGGGGGGTTGTGGCGAATCGGAAATGCAGATAACATGAGAAAGTACCATAGTCGGATCATAGTCAGTTATCACAGCCTCATAAAAGTTGTTGTCCTCAGGCCATCTTGTCCAAACTTTTCTCCCTATCAATGGATCAAGGTTAGTGGTTCCAGCAGGTTCATTAGCAGCAAAAGCACCTGAAGTACTGTGGATTGCAACCTGGGCCCTTCCAGAGAGACCACTAGAAGGGTACTGCATAGATTCCATAATTGCCGCACCACCACAAATGAGAGTGCATTAAAATAAGCAAATAATATTGCAAACAAAGATTGAACCAACTTATCATCATTTAAAGGGAATAAACACCACTATTACGAGCTTAATATTCATATGATACTTTTTTGGCCAAAATAACGCCACTCACTTTGTGTCCTGAGACTTATGACACAAGTGTCTATCCATATCAAAGACTAGTCAAGGCAATGCCAAACAGGGCCACTTGAATTTATTTACCTATAAACAATTGTAGTAAACAATTGTAGCATATTGTAACACACAATATTTTGTTTATAATTGATGTTATTAAAATAATTTTGGGTTAATTTGGAAAATAATTTTATAATGAGAATTTGAAAAAAATCAAATTTGAAGAATCAGGCCCACGTCTAATTAACGCCTATCTCCACACTTGTGCATGCTTGAGACAAAAGAGGTGCGCTTAATGCACGCCTATGGGGTACTTATGCTTGTTTAGGGAAGAATAAGTGGCACTTGAGATACGTCTATTGTAGCGTTCATGCATGGATTGAACAAAATATTGGTGTCTAAGCCGCACTCGTGCACATTTGAGACATAATCGAGGACACCCAATGTACGCCTATCTGGCACTCATGCACTGATTGTGTATAAAAGGGTGCCAGCATGCATTATTTAGTTATTTTTGCGAGAAAAAGGAGAAAAGAGAAAGAAAGAGAAGAGGGGATGAACAATAGGAGAACAAAGATGAGGAAGGTGATCTTAGAACTTTTTAGAGACAAATTTGTTAGATTAAAGATTAAAGATAAATATTCTAAACTTATTCTTTGGTCTATTTCATATAACCTTTGATTTTGACTACATTTTTTGTTTTGATATACATGTATGTCACTCTTTACCCCCTTGGTTTCAAATATTGTTTTTCACCAAACATTTTGGAGTTTTGTTTGATTTTACAGAACATTTGAGGATTTTATACATTTTATACAAAAAAAGTAAATATTTTTGAGACATTATATTCATATACCGTAATATTTGCAAAAGAAAAGTTATGAAACTTGTACATTTGGTCTTATATGTAATAGCCCATGCAAGTGCATGGTCTAGACTCTATTTTAATTCGATATGAGTTTGTACTTTCTTACAAGATGAAAAGTTTTGCTTTGCACTTTCCCACAAGGTAAAAAACATTTATGATTGTACTTTTCCTACAAAGAAAAAGTTTTGGATATTTATTATAGAATACACCGTTTGATTTTTTTTGCTGAGAACTATTATAAGGAATTGATGATAGTATATATTCAAACATTATGGTATATTAGGCATACTTGAGAATTACACCTATTATTTATAAGTAGTAAAAGAAAGTAGCATTTGATCTTGTCTATAAGGAAGAATTTGTAGACGACTTGCCTATGGATCTAGATACTAGTGTTTTAACCTAAACTTATTGGCAGTATCTGTAACCCTTCTTCAAAATTTGGTCTTTGGTCATTGGTTCTCAATTTTAACATGTTTTAGATTTTTAGAATTTTTTCCAACATTGTATTTGATATTTCAAATATTTTGGCATTTTGATATTTGTAGGTTTTGGCACAATCTTTGAATTTGTCCGACTTTGGAAATTTGAGTATTTGGAACTATGATATTTGGAAACTTGGACAATTTTGTATAGTTTGGCATTATTTGATATTTGTATATGGATTACAAATATTACATGCGAAATCAGATTTAAACATTCGATCTTCGAACATTTAACACATTGGAACTTTTGATATCTTGGATTTTGCATGTGTTTTACTATTTTTAGCTCACACTGTGCAGAAACACTTAGCACGCATGCACACACTTGACGAGCTTTAGGCTCACACTTTGCAAATGATTTCTAACCCTTCCTAGAATAGCAGATTCTAAACACTTGCAGGATTCGGACAGAAGATTACTTGAAGATTTCGATTATTTATATTTGTATTTGGAAATATATTTGGATTTGTATATTGGAACTTGTGCTGGGATTATTGTTTAATTTGTTATTGCAATTTGTATATATATTTGGGATTTTTGTAGTTGTTGGATTGGCAGAGTTTATATTGCGATGGTTTAGATTTTGTTAACGCTTTTCCTTATGGGTTTTTGGGATATGGAGCAGGTTGATATTATGCATGGAGACTAGACACGGTTAGTTCAATTAAATCTTATATCTGTTGTAGACTCTGGTTATTGCACTATTTTGGTTTTTGGGTTTGTTATGTCCAACTTGAATTTGGGATCATAAAATGGATTTTAATTAATTATGGATTATTATTTGGGTTTATTTTTTTATATTTATTACCTGCTCATGCCGGATATGTGACACATTGCCAATTATACTTTTTTACTAGATAATCTTTACATATTATTATGTCAACCAAATAGCAGCATCATACTAGTCATGTTAGACACCTTGCGTCAATGATGATACACAGCAACTGCGTAGGTGTTCACAAGTCATAGGCAATCACATCACAATAATTCAACTTACTGGTTTTGTCTTCTTGCCTCTCAATCCTGGTGCAGGACCTCGTTTCAAGGCTGATGAAGATGGCTGCATGGATGAATTCAAGGCTGAAGAAGGTGCAGCAACTGAAAAAGATGCTACTGATTGAGATGTCTTCCGTTTCTTGCGTGATGCGGAAATGGTTGGACTAGGTACATTGTCATGAACGGGCTGAGAAGCACTGATCAAGCTGGGTTGGAGTCCTTTTTCTTTTCTCCACTCCCTGATAGTTTCATTGAAATACGTTTACTACAAAATCATATAAGTTAAACATATCTAATGAAACAGACTAAACTATTATCAAACCTTATCCTTGTGAGCATGTCATCTGCATTGACCCTATTAAGAAGCTCCCTGTGTTCCTCATCAGATACTCTCAGCTCTTTCCTGAGTTCAGTTATTAAACTTTCCTTCTCCTATAATTTAAATGCAAATGCTTTCAAACTAACACAATTCACTGTACTTAGATACATGAACATAATATTCACAATTCAGTGATAGCCAATACCCAAGTAATAGCATCAGATTGAGCTTTGAAAGCACGCAGAACCGAACTGTATGCTTCTTGTTCAACAATATGGATCTGGATTTCCATATCAGCATGCATCCTTGGAAATGGTGTAGAACTAGCAACAGCAGGTCTTCCATTCCCAGCAACTCGGCCACCTCTTGCAAACCTATTTTGAGAGGGTGGAGGAAGGTCGTCATCTGTTCCTGCAGTTATTTTATAAATAAGCTTTAGTCATCATTGTGCCTAAAAGGAGGGAAAAAAGAGCTACAACATCTCACAGAAGAGACAAAGCAAAAGACAGCAAGGGGGCCAAACATAAACTTTGAAAAATTAAGATGCAGAATGTGTGACTTACACAGGAATGTGCACGAGGTTACTGATGGCAAAATATGTGTATAAAGCAAAAAATCCACCGTCTCCATGCACTCAACTGTGTATTAACTCGACATGAATTTTTACAGAAGGGAGAATAAACTGCTCATACTACGTGTTGTTAACTATAATAGCTAATGTTATGTGAAGATCGTCAACTACCATGGATGCAAACATTGGTATAGCTACAAAGCCATATTGTTATCATATAAATCGAATATATTAAAAGAAAAAAATTTCAAAAATCGTAAGCTGATAAGCAAATGTTAGACGATGATTTAAATACTGACTGAGATATTGTATTATATCGTTAATATGACAACATACCGTGTTACTATTACTATATCAGTATTGGGCCTGATATCAATGCATATTTGCCAATATATCAAATATTAGAGAAATAAGATACTATACATGGAGTTAGCATCAAAGAAACAAAGGGATAGTATGAAAACTAAAACTAGATGTGCTTTGACCATGAATGAAGATATTAGCATCAGTATGGATCGTGATTGTATAGACATCAAACATATTAGACAATACGTATCGATATAAAATATATATCAGATGAAAAAAAATTTCAAAAATCGTAAGCCAACGGGGCGTATCGACAGAGAAATGCGTTATATCGGCCGATGCGAAACCATAGCATGATATTATCGTAGTATTGAGAAATATCAGTATCAGATCTTATGGATATATTTGCATCAATGGCTTTGACTTTTCCTGGCATTTACTCAACTTCTCAGACAAGTTAAGCTGCATTCCTTCATTGGATCTTTTGGATACAATCTCCTTATCATAAGGATGCCCTAAGAAAGAAAGTGCAATTAATAAACTCCTTTTCATTAAGTGCTTGAAAGAATGATGCTAACTGCAGTCCGTTTTTAGTAAAGTGTGCAAAATTCTAATTGTACATGTTTCAATGTGGAACCAACACTTCTTGGATACTCCCAGATATACCATGCATACTTCATATGCCTCCATAATCAATCAAAAACAAATGAGCT
>JAOVVI020003977.1:0-18263 GCA_028571085.2 Nepenthes alata | reverse complement strand
GTCCCTTTGTCTTCACCGGTCCGCGGACACTTGTCTTCACAAGTCCGCGGACAAAGGTCACAAGAGAGTGACCCCAATATTTAGTTGATTTTTCACAGATGACGTCAATGATGTGTCTGAGAATTTAAATTGTAGTATGGATAGAGAAGTCAAGTCGTGTCCGTCGGGTTTAAAGTAGGTTCAATCTCCTTACGTTATTAATTTGAATCATGTGCAATAGAAAATATAATTAAAAAATTTAACGGGACTCACTCCCCAATATATATCTTCCGACACTTAAATCAGCGTCCTTCTTTAACAAGAGAAAAATAATAGATGGGATAAGTTCAAGTGTTCATAAAAATGTTTCTTGTTCGGATATTTTTATTTTTTTAAAGCGTTTTAATTTGAGAAAAAGTATGTGTGTGTGCACTCTGGGCGTATTTGGATTGCATTTATTTTGTTTTTAAGTGTCGGCCTCCTTTCTTATTGGAATGAATGGATTTTATAGAAGTTAGAAGACAATCGGCTTCTCCTATAACCGTTTAGAAAATTGACGGGTGGATAAAATTTAGCCAAACTTGCAGTTTCAATCGACGCCCATGCCCGTTACTTTAGGATAAGAAAGAAAAATTGTTTCGACCATTGGCGTTACTTTCGTCTTCGTTTCAAAAACAAACCGCTCATATACAGTTATCAGACGTGTCCACCGAATTGGGCCATATGGGTTGTTTGGGCCTCCATATTTTATAGACCGAATCCAGGGGTGAAATTTTTTTATTGAGTATACCCATCAAATATATTATATTTTTATATAATCAAGTAAAAATTTGTTCTTTAAATATATAACTAGACATATTTTAATCCAATTTTTATAATTTATATTTTTAGGTTAAAACTGGTCCAAAATAATTATGTATTAACTTGTTATAAATTAACTTGTTATAATTTAATTGGATTCAGCTTACTGCTATGAATTTTACTTAAACTCTCCTCGTATTTAATCAAAATTAGATTTTGATTATATCTAGTAATAATATAATAGACTTATAATTTGATATAGGCCTAAATCTTAATTAGACTAGGAGGATTTTTTTAATAGTCCACATTTGGGCATAGTTAGACTTTGAGGGTCCCATCGTTTTACTTGAATGCCCTTGTTAATATTACACCTGGTCGAATCAAAATATCCAAATTATTTAGACTATTTCATCTAAAATTTTACCACTAAAATATAAAAATATTATGAATAAATGTGGATAAGAAATTAGGTATGATTAATTTTTAAAGTCGGACATGTTTGAACATAAAAATGATTAGCCTAGCTCGTTATAATTTTTATATGAATATATATTTTCATTTTTAATAAATATAACAAATTTTAGAAATATATTAATATATTCAATGCATCTTTGAACTTAAGTTATTGTACAAATTAGAAAATTATTTAATTTTTTTCTGTGAGTCAATTTGAAGTGGGTCCAATCTCTCATCACTGCGAACCTGGATTCTGCATACCATAATTACAAATAAGAGGTAGGATTACTTGCCCATTCTTATAAAGGTGAAGGGATATTTATAGTTGATAAAGACGGTCCAACTTCCTGTGGGCTTCACGGCTAGTAACACCTGCCTGTGTGGATACGCTGAACTGTCCTGACGATCACGGGCACTTGTTACGGCAACCGTTGCTGTCGGGTAGTTACTCATTTATGCATTAGGTTCATTTTGGAGATCTCTGTTCAGAGGTTGCCTTTTGGGGAATGATTCGTTAAATCAAAATTGCCATTTTGGATAGCACGTAATCTTGGACATAATATTCTCTGCCATCCTAAGGAGATACGTGATTCTCGGCAATATTCGGAGGATATTTGCTGAGCTATTTAAAACAGTTATGGCAAGTCTCCGTTGTGCCGTCTGCTGGTTGGTGAGCTGTTGGGGTTCATGTTAGATAACCCTAGTTGCCCATTGTGGGCTAGATAGACCTGGGTTAATTCGCTTGTCTGCGACTTTTGTGTAGTCGTGCCGTGGGCTTTTATTCTTTAGGCATTTTCTTTATTTTTAGGCTTAGTTTTTAAGTCATATTATTTATGATCGTATCCATTAATATTATATATTTACGTATGAATCATATTATTTTAATTTAACATGACCTAATTTAATAGTTATAATTTTATTTTAGGGCTCAGCTCACAGCCATTAGACGTAAGCGTCGTGATTTTTTTTTTTTTCTGTACAGCTTGGCCACTTAGATCTGCCTCTCTACTATAACACCACTCGGAGAGAGGAAAACAGAGAGAGTGAGGGGCCGAACTCTCAGATAGCTGGTTGCCAGGATCATGGCGATTAGGGTTTTTCTTCTCCTTCTGCTTCTCCTCTCATCTTCCATCCCTGTCTTATCGCTATACGAAGATCAAGTCGGCCTCATGGACTGGTAATACTCCTTATCACCAATTCTATTCCTCTCCCTCCCTCTATACCTAACATCAGTAGATTAATCGAACTTGAATTTGTTTGTGGGAAAAAAACTTTGGTCTAAATTACAGGCATCAACAGTACATAGGAAAAGTCAAGCACGCAGTATTTCACACTCATAAGGCTGGTCGAAAGCGTGTCGTGGTCTCCACTGAAGAGAACGTGGTTGCTTCTCTTGATCTTCGGCACGGCGAGATTTGTAAGTTCCTTCATTGTATCGTGTTTTGCAAATATTTGAGCTGGTTGAATGATCATGGGAACTAAATCGCTTCTAATTGCGATTCTATTGGAAGTTAGCGTTAATTTGCGACGATTGGATGTTTGCAGTTTGGCGCCACGTTCTTGGAGATAAGGATGCCATTGATCATATCAATATTGCGCTTGGTAAATGTAAGTGTATAAGTACTTGGATCTTAATCGAATATGCGCTTGGTTTATGGATTGAGGTTGTGGATTTGTTTTTATTAAAAAAGAAAAAATTCCTACAATGAGGATGGAACGGTTATGATGTTAAATAAATCCACACTTTCTGTGGTATAATTGGAATAAATATTGACATAATATTCCACTCTGCTTTATCAATGCCTTCTTTGTATAAAGAAGAAGAAGGGAAGAGAAGCTTGATTATTTCAATTGTACACACCAACTTCATATATTACTTTAAATAAAAGGCCTAAGAGCCAAAAAGATGAGGACTCCTTTCTCCTGGATGGTAAGTTGAGGGTTCAACTTAATTCTTCTCACCACTATATATTGCTTCAATTTAAACAGGTTTAATTGAAGGAAATTAATAATCCTAGTACTAGTTTTCATTTTTGTGTAGCACATATTTGATGATTTTTAGAGTTTTCAGAAGGATATGAATTCCATCCAGAGTCATGTATGTATATTGACCAACATTGTTTTTCCCCAATCATATAGGCCCATCATCAAAAGCCCACAGAAGTAAACATAGGAAGAAAAGGCCAATGAAAGATTTTTCAGTTGATAAAAATCTGCTTTGTCCGTTTGACTAAGGATTTGTTCGTGTGAATGCTCATTCAAACCTAACCATTAACAAAAGCCGTGTTGGCCACTCATATGGATATGTCTACAAATACAATAAGAAAATAGATTACAATATCAACAACTTGAGAAGTAGCATAAATGATAAGATACATAGTGAAAAATGAGTTAATTTTCTTCTCACTCTAAGACATTACATGAAGCCATCGAGGCAGTACCTTCTTCAGAAAATGCTTCTTAAAATTACAATGATATCAAAGGAAGGGTCTTATTTCCATTTTCTCTCTGATGTATTGATTGTCGTTTTTGCATATCTTATGATTCAGCATATTCTGAGAAAGTAGTCAAACAAATTAAGCAAATAAATGAATAAACAAAACAAAAGGCAATTTCAGTTATCGAATTGTCTAAAATTTTTCCCAGTGCATTTCTTGTAGTCCTTCATTTTGTAAATTGTATAATGTTGGTGGTGAAAAATTTAAGCTCCGACTGGAATTGTGGTGGGAATTGCCATTTTGTACAATGCTAGGTTATTTTCCAAAATATGTGTGTATGTATGTGTTTTCCCCATTGCACAGATAGAAAGCAACTGTCTGCAACATACTAACATCTGAAAGCATCGTATTCAGTATAAAATTCCAATTGGGCTGATATATTGCACGATGTAACAATCCCGAATTAACCAGAGATTGTCTGATCCGTCTATGTCAATACAGAATGAAATTGTTAATAGGAAGGATGAGCTGTGGGGATTGGCTATTTGGCCTTGCTTCTTTAAGGGAGTCCTTAGAAAACCTTTTTTTTCTCTTTTCCTTCCCTAAATCATCAATTCCATCACTATTTGAAAGCTAGCTAGCTGGCAACATAAGCTATGCACCACAGATGCATTCTACTAGTTGGTTGATATATCAATTCATTTTTGGTTCCCGGGTTGATCACGTGACACTTAAAAGTATAGTGTCATCAGTGATGGAGTGAATGTACTTATGCTATTGACTTATTAATATATGATATGCATAGGAAGTAGTGCTGTCAAAGGTGAGTTGAGGGACAATGAAAGCCCCTTGTCGAGGTTTGGGCAAGACAAATTTAGGGAGGTGCTGCCTGAGCCAATGCTGCGATGTGCTTAGGCATTCCCCTGAACATTGGGGTGATATTTTTTGCTAGATTCTCCCTTCCTCTCTCTCCCCCCTCTTTGGAATAGGAACACTAGTTTATGACATCATTAATGAGTCCTCCATTATGAAACAGGTTTAACCATAAGTTGAAGGCTATTTTGTAAAACAATGGATGTTTAAAAGGCAAAAAGTAGGTATACTTTTCCATTTTCACAAAGATGGCGGATTCATTCATCTAGAATAAGAGAATGAAAAAACGGTTAATCATGACATGGTGATGTTGATGAGGATGCCGATTAGAAACTAGAGCATCTTAGGATTGTGTCTATGAAAACTAGAGTAGATTAAGCCATATTTTTTTTGTTAAAGTCTTTTGTTTGGATGCTTTTTATGACACAATGCCATCTTTAGGAACAAATTTCATTAGCCTCATGTTGATTGTGTTTTTTATTTTTATAGATGCAAACTAGTGTTTTTATTGATCACAATGAATATAAGGATATAATCCTTATGTTTTAGATATACCGGTTGCTGTTTTCAGTTGTTTGAGCCCTGAGTTATATGTTTCTGCACTATATATGTATATATAGCTCAACACCTTAAGCGATGCAGTTTTGTCACCTTTGATTGCATAGCGCTTTTGACAGCATTGAGAGGAAGCTGCCAAACATCAATATGAAGACAACACAGAAAGGAATTCACATGGATCTAGTTAATGTAACAAACTGCTACAATTATATAGGAAATTGTATCAAATTGAAACATCTTAGTCGCAAGAGGGAAAGATAGCAAAGGTGATTTTTGTAATAGTGGTGAGTCACAGTAAAGTTTTAAATGTGAAAACATGGTCGTGGGAAACTAATAAGGAGGCCCATTAATGCTCCAAATTAAACCTGCTTTGGCTATCATTTCACGTAAGGAAGTATGTGAAGTATAATAAGAATTTTTTTTTTTATTTGGTTCAGCTTATATATTTGGTTAACACAGTAGTGTTCAAACTTCTGTGGTCCAATTTTCATACGAGGAGGAACAAATGTTTAAAATTACAAGCAAAATATTCTCAACTCCTTCCTTGTGACTAGTCACATCATTTCTTGTCTTAAGGGTGGATCGAGAAAAGCATTATGTACATGATTTTCTTGGACCAATTACAATAGGAAGAGAGAAAAGATAGCCAAATTTGGAGTACGTTTGTGCCATGTGCAATCAGATGCTTCATGTCATTCCTAGTAATTGGCCTAGACTTGAAAGTTGTTGTCAGGGCTGATGAAATGACTTTATGTCTAAGGTGAGCGAGAGTGGCTTTACCTATTATTCTAACTAATTGTCAGGATGTAGTGTTGCTTCATGAACAAGTTGTCAAGGGTTTAAATTTTGGAAACACTTTATAGTGTAGAGGTTAGACTATGTATATTTAACCCTCCTTAGATTTACGCTGTGGGAGCCTCATGCTCTTGTTGCCCTTTTTACACAATGCTGCCTTTTATTGGTGCTTGTATTTTGGTGTACTTCCTATTATCAACTAAACAAATTGTAATAAGCAATCTGTTCATATCTAGTAACAACAATCTCCCACTTAATAAGTGTTTATCTGTACCTTTTGCCAGATGTCATCACGTTGTCATCAGAGGGAAGTATCTTGAGAGCCTGGAATCTTCCTGATGGGCAGATGGTGTGGGAGTCTTTCCTCACAGTCAGGAAGCCCTCAAAGTCATTATTATTGATTGCGGTTGGTCATAACACTTTCCTTTTGTGCTTTTTATTTTTTGGAAAAAGAGAATAGACTCCATTTTTTATTAACCAAACTGGTATTTCTTTTGTTTATTCTCACCTGTTTTGTTCACATCCATTGTTTATAATTAGTTCAAGTTTGCTGAAAATCATCTCTGGCTTTCTACAAATTGATTGCTTTGCGATTCATGTTCTTTCTTTGTCACTCAGCTTGTGGCTGAGTATTTTGTGCAAGTTTCTATCTCTGTAAGAATGAGATTAACTGGTTCATGGCTGAAAACATGCTAGTGAATGGTTTGCATGTATGCAATATTCTAGCACATCAGATATAATCTATCATTCTAGGACTAAACAAAATTAACTTTCTTTAACAAACTATGATGCAGACGGATCTGAAAGTAGACAGAGACAGTGAGATTCTTGTTTACAGTAATGGCAATCTCCATGCTGTTTCAAGTGTGGATGGATTAATACTTTGGAGTATGAATTTAGCTGCTGAAAGGTTTGATAAATAATGGAGTAAATTTGTCAAATCATTCTTTTTAATCCATCTTCATTGGCATATATCATATGACCATTTTGTTTGCAGTGTGGAAATTCAACAGTTAATCTGGCCTCATGGTGACGATGTAATATATGCTGTAGGATTTTCTGGTTTGTCCCAACTTCATGCATATCAAGTTAGTACGAAGAATGGTGAATTGCTGAACCATGACACTGTAGAAGTTCCAGGCGGATTCTCTGGTGACATGTCATTGGTTTCTACTGAGACATTTGTGGCTCTCGATGCTACCAGGTCAATTATGGTATCATTAATGTTAATAGATGGAAAAATTAGTTTCCAACAGGCATATGTTAGTGATGTTGTTCCAGAATTTTCTGGAGTGGCAGCTATACTACCTTCCAAACTTGAAGGGATGTTTGCTGTAAAGTTTAATTCCCGTATTGCGTTTATAAGAGTGAATGATGAAGGCATGCTGGAGATGGTAGACCAAGTTGAGGATTTGGCAGCTGTTAGTGATGTTCTTGTATTCAATGAAGTACATCGAGCTTTTGTACTTGTTCAACATGGTAGTAGTAAAATTCATCTGAATGTGAAGCTTGCTCATGATTGGAATAATGATCTGCTAAAGGAAAGCATTGAGATAGACCATCATCACGGTCTTGTTCAGAAAGTTTTCCTGAGCAATTATATCCGGACAGACAGGTCTCATGGATTCAGGGCATTGGTTGTCATGGAAGATCACTCCCTATTGTTGTTGCAACAAGGCGAGATTGTCTGGAGTAGAGAAGACGGGCTTGCTTCAGTTATAGATGTGACTACATCAGAGCTACCTGTGGAAAAGGAAGGGGTATCAGTTACCAAAGTAGAGCACAACCTTTTGGAATGGCTTAAGGTATGGACTATGGACCGAAATATCGGTACCGGTATCTGTATCAGCTGTATTAGATGATAAGTATTGGTATCGGCTGTATTGGATGCAATTTTTTTCATAACCATATCAAAATTGAGATAAATATTAAAATTTAACCACATTTATTTATATTTTGCATATTTCAAGCATTTTAGATAATTTTTATTCATTGATTCAACAATTTAGTATTAAACTGTACACTAGCAAATATTAAACCAATAAAAATATTGAATGTAAGGCTAAAAGGGGGCCTCGTGTGGTGTAAATGTAATTTAAGTTAATTTGATTTTAAAAAAATCTGCCCGATACATTGGCCGATATGATGACATATTGCAATATTATACCAGTATCAAGATTTCTTGGTTTTGGTACCACCAGATACTGAGATATATCGGCTGATATTTTCAACCATAGTATGGACTCTTTAAAGATGCTTTTAGGTCCATCAAAACTGATATAACTTTGACCATAAGCTAAATTTCTACTTGTTGACAGGTTTAGTCAGGGTATTTTTGTTTCTACTAATGGATCATAGTTTAATTTGAGATATTACTTGATACTTTCTTCCTTTTTTATAATAGTTTTAGTTTAATAGTGGGTTTGTTGAAGAATTACTCCTATGTAGTGATGATAAAATTAATTCTACTCAGACGATTATATATTCGGGCTAAACGTTACATTCCCCATGATGTACGGGCTGGTCTGGGCCTTATTCCATCCTATTATGTGTCATTAGTGTGAAGGTTATATTTGGTCATGAACTATAGGTGGAAAATGGCTACCTTATTATTCAAAATATGGTGTTGAACCATTGTATTAGAATTCGGAACATTATGTGCTGGATTTTGATTTGGAAGTTTGATAGAACGTTTTCTTTTGGCATTGATATGGCCGATTGAATCTAAATCTTGCTCAACCTGAAGGGACGATTTGTCAAATATAATTTTTCTCAATAACTGTTGGATGCTGTTGCCTGTCCTTGGCTGGTGAGTGGTGTTCCATTTTGGAGGGGAAGAAAATGTGAAAAATGAATATCAATTGAAATCATCCTTGCCTGTGCATGACGAGATGTGACTTTTTTCTTGATAATATATCTTCGTGTGTGTAAGTATTTCCTGGACTTTTTGTAGTTTTTATGACAATTATCTTCAAATGTGCCAGTATGATGAATAAAAGTATACTGGATATGGTACTCTTGGTGAGTCTCTTATAAACACAAGCTTTCTTAAGCTGAAGAGTCATGTAGTTCAGTGGTGTTTTTCCCTTTTTTTTTCTTTGGGTTTTTGTTGGGGTTTTAAAGCATGGATCCTGAGCTAATGCCTTGCTCCTCCATGCGCGTATTATAAAGAATAAGACAGGAAGGAAACAAGAAACTAGTTCAAGAATTGTTAGTTTTATTTTGGACCTCTTCTTTCCACTTTGAAGCCTGAACATTTGTTTAGCTGAAAACATAAAAGAATATACTGACGAAACAATTGCAAACTGCCTCACGTCATGGAAGGAGTGAATGCTTTTAGAAAGAAAAGACTGACACTACCTACTGACCAGTGATAATATGATATTCTTTAAAGCACATCTTAGTTTCCAGTGTAGAGAAATTCCATTTCTTCTCATTAAGTGATAGCGTGGCACATGAGTGATAAGACAAGATTTCTTTGATTTATTGATTTAGGACTCTACTATAACTGTTTCATTGGTCAGCCAATTAAAATTTCATTTGTTGGTTCTGACAGTGGTGTATTGTCTTTGTTACATAAAGGGACATGTGCTGAAACTCAAAGGAACTCTAATGCTTGCTAGCCCTGAAGATATTGCTGCAATTCAAGCGTTGAGGTTGAAAAGCTCTGAGAAAAGCAAAATGACTCGAGACCACAATGGCTTCCGAAAGCTGCTCGTAGTACTGACAAAGCCGGGAAAACTGTTCGCCTTGCACTCTGGAGATGGACGAGTTGTTTGGTCACTCCTCCTGCAATCTTTAAGAAAATCAGAAGGGTGTCCACATCCCATTGCTTTAAACATTTATCAGTGGCAGGATCCACATCATCACGTGTTGGATGAAAATCCTTCTATTCTAGTTGTTGGGTCATGTGGAATTGGAAATGATGAATCAGTTCTTTCTTTCATTGATACTTACACTGGGGAGGAACTCGAGTCTGTGAGTATCAGTCATTCTGTTGTAGAAGTCATTCCACTGCCATATACTGATTCAAGGGAACGCCGCCTCCATTTACTAATAGATTCTAACAAGCAAGCTCATCTGTATCCTAGAACTCCAGAAGCTGCTGCTATCTTCCTGCATGAGATTCCAAATGTGTACTGGTACTCAGTTGATACTGACAACGGCATTGTCGGAGGGCATGCACTAAAGCACAATTGCATCTCTGAGGTGGCTGACGATTTTTGCTTTAGCACAAGGGACTTATGGTCAATTGTGCTCCCTTTGGACTCGGAGAAGATTATTGCAACTGCTACTAGGAAATCATACGAGGTATGTTCTCCGTTCATTAATGCATTGAAAATTTATATTCCACAATTACAGAATGTGTAAGCATATAGAACAAGCGATGACCTTGAAAACATGAAAATAAGTCTAAAAAGTAATCATGAATGAAAAATTTTATTGAACAATAATTCAAGAAACCCCTCTAAAAAGCCTTTCTAGTCTGCGATAGAGCTCTTTAAATTTCTAGTCCCCATGCCATTTTATTGCTCTCGAACATGCCAAAACAGAGTACAATTCTAACTTATTGACTCATTGAAGCAACCAATGTTTAGCCAACTTGTCTAAAAATCTTGTGCTGAACTTTTACTTTCTTTTATTTTATCCTTGTTTCTCATGCTATCCCACAAGAAACATTCAACTTGGTGACAATGTTGGCTCAGTACTGAATCATTGTCGCTACTGTTTTTTTCCAGAAAAAACCTGTGTGACATCTTTCCCACACGGCTGACTATCTATTGCTGAATACACAAATGATATTATTGGAAGATTTAGTCTTTAGGAATTAATGCATTTTTGTTTGGTGGTTATTACAATCTAGATAGTTTTAGAGTTTAATTATCTATTTTGCTATACTTTTAAATATTTCATATTCTATAATGTCTTTTATTTTAATTCAATAAATAAAGAGCATATTGGATAAAAGTACAAACCTATAGAAGTTTCTTACAAACTGATTTGGGTGTCGCCTGATCAACAATAAACCTGAAATCCCTTGTATCTTTTAGGATGTTATGAAGTTGTTTCTTAGTTGATTTAGGAGTTATCTTAGGCCAAGAATTTGTTTTCTAGTTAGCTTATTTTCCAAGTTATGGAGTCTATAAATTAAATTGTAATATCAGGTTTTCAACAAGATGGAGTCAAATTTTAGAATCGAGCAAATTTCTCTCTTCACTGGGCAGTCCCTATCACTGTCAATAATTGTGTTGCTTTGCTCGAATGCTGTTCAATCACTCATATATTCCTGAATTTCAGTTTGATCTCCACTTCATTCCTGGCATCCTCAAATATATGTAGTTCAACTACTGCATACAAATGCATTAAACTCTGCTACTCTTATTCTTGATAAGGCCTTCTTTGAAACATCTATCTTGTTAATTTATTTTGCTTCTTGCTGTCCATTCCCTGCTGGTCACACTCATGTTTAGTTAATTTAAGCACATTCCTTATACTGCTTGGGAGTGTTTCTCTCAGAAACAGGTGCTACAATACGCTTTACACCTGATTACAGATTTGAGAATATACATCCCACTTTCATCTCTGATGTTCTATTCCTTGACAGCCTTTTTTGTGTAGCTAACCATGGGATTAATTGGTGTTTACTGCATAGGGTACCATAAAGGCCCTGATGTTGCTTTGGACCAGCTGGCATTTTACTTTTTCTCCTCAAGTGATAAATTCGTAATCATGGCTTGAATCTCAGTCTTCTGAATTTAAAGATCTGTTTTCTGATCTTCAGTATTCTTTTCCATTGTTGATCTTTCATTGCAGCTCTAGTGTTATGCTTTTCATGATCTATCCTTGTCCTACTCCCCCTATTATCTGCCATCAATTTTCGATATTATACATCTAGATAGTGCTTCTTGGTTCCTAGCTAGAATGTCCAGGCCTAAACCATGGTGCTCTCAATTTTGGGTGTAGTTATTTTTTGTATGCCACATGATTTTCCCTTAAATTATTAGGTACGTAGCTGTTGAACCCAAAAAAATTTCTGCACAATGAGAACCATCAGCATGTTTTTCTAGAAGGAAAATTCTACCTCAGAACATTTGTTGGTTTACAAGTTGCATTCTATGGAATGCTGTTAGTTTTGCTACCCAGTTGGTTTTTCTTGCTGGCATTTTCTCCAATAGAGGTTTGCAGTGAATAGCATTTCACATTGTTGGCAATAGTGTCACACAAAACTATGATGCCGGTAATTGCCTTTCAACATAATAAAGCGACTATGTGGTTCCAAATTTCTTGTCATTTCCCAAACCCCTGCAAAAAAATTGATCCACGTCTTCTCAGCTTCATCCATAAGGACATGTTTTTTACGCAGCTGGCCCCAAGCTTGGCTAGAGAGCTCTGTATGAAAAGTCACAGTAAGCACAGAACTTGTTGTCAGATTATTTGTGAATTTACTGGGATCAAGTTTTAGGGCTTAAGCTTTGTTATTATGCTAGACATAAGAGAAACTTTTGAGAAATATCAGAAGAAGCAGGCAATATTTTCATATGAATTTCGTCACATCTATGAAATAGTAGATCATATTAAAAGTTCAAGTGTCCAGAACTCAACCAAACTAGTTGCATACTGGATGGAAATCGAAATTCAGTTTCCCCACCAATTTTCCAACTTAATAGATGAACATTCCGTACAAAGAACAGAGCGGTTGGCTGATTTTTGAGTATCTTGCTTCCTTTCCCTCCCTTAAATACCATGCTAGGACTGATTGACCTAGAAGGAATTGGTGGGCAAGAAATGCAAGTCATTGCCCAGTAAAAGCTATCTACATTGTATTAGCTTTTCTAATTTCTATTTTGAGCATACATCTCATGAAAATATTTTTTCCCTACCATAGCTTTGACTAATGACCTTGTTTAGTATTGGTTATTTTTCAACACCTTTTAACTTCTGAGTAGTTTATCAGCAATGAGCCATGTTTCGTAGCACTCATTTTTTCTCCGCAATTTTCACCCCTTACTGTGTCTATATTGCATTGCAAATTCGCTTATTATTTATCTACTTTATTTCCCTCTTAATTTCTCAAAATCCCTTGAGGTGATTAAGGGAAGGAATTTCGTTGATATAGGCAACCAAGATGTAGGCTATGAAATTCTTCAAGGACAAGGAATAATTACATTCAGTTTGGGTGATAGATTAGGAACTGTTATGTTACATGGGGGCAGTACATCCTGCAGAGACAAACCTTGGGGTCGATAGTTGGCAAGAAACTTGATAACGTCTTCCCAAGAGAAGGGGCAACTGTGATCGAACTCAAATTCTAGAAAACAAATTGGACCTAAAAAACTGCCTAGACTTCTACAGGAGGTGAAAGTGGAGAATTTTTTTGCAATGGGTGAAAGCTAGCAATATAGAAGAAAGCATGGCCATCTCTCTTTTTGGTCCATAAAAAAAAACTTTATCTATGGGCTTTCATCGCCACGTCTATTACAGTACAAAATGAATTTTGCAACAAATTTTTGGTTGGCCCTTCTACTTTTTATGAATGTTGCTTTGGTTCAAGAAAAAATTTCTGAGAGAAAAATCATACAACCAAACTCAATTGGTGGACGTATTGCTTGTTGATGTGGATGCCTTGATGAAAGTGAATCTCCTCTGGCTGTGCTCCAAATTTATCAGAGATTGTTGCAAGACTTTTAGGTGCGCAGAAGTCTTGTACACCTTTAGGAATCTCATATTTATTTAAATAATAGTGTGAGCTATCATCTCTCCCTGCCCATGTAATCATTATTAATCATTGGTTTGATAGCATGCCAAATACTTTTTTTATGCATCTTTTGTTTATTTTCAGCAGTATGTCCTGCCGAATATTATCTGTGGGATATGGTTATCCCTCAATAGTTATCCTTCTTGAAATTTATGGGGGCCGTTTGAAATACTTGATAGTGGTCTGACCGGATGGTGTAATCTTGTGTACATAGCAATAGAGGCGGATTATAAAGAAGTTCATACATCCTTGAATCCATGGTTATAAGCACTGCACGTAATGTTACAGGTCGAGCATTGAGAGCGAGGGTAATGTCCAGACTAATATTGTTTACTAGATAATTGTTTAGAGGAATTCTCTGCTTTTGATGTCCTTGAAACCTCTGCTACTGAAGAGTTTATGAAGATTCATTGCTTCTGAAACAATGATTTTCATAACTGTTTGTTTCCTGCTCTCTAGGTGGTGCATACTCAGGCGAAAGCAATGTCAGACCAAGATGTGATGTACAAGTATATATCAAAAAATGTACTATTTGTGGCCACTGTTGCACCTAAAGCTGCTGGCAGAATTGGATCAGTTACACCAGATGAGTCGTGGTTGGTTGTTTATCTTATAAATACTGTAACTGGACGTATACTGCACCGAATGACTCATCTTGGTGCTCAGGGTCCTGTCAATGCAGTGAGTAGTTTTTGTCAGCATTCCCAGCATTGATATTTCTTCTGAATAGTAAAACCTCTCATATTCTTCATGTATCTTTATAGGTTTTCAGTGAGAATTGGGTCATCTATCACTATTTTAATCTCAGAGCACACAGATACGAGATGTCAGTAATTGAGATCTATGATGAGTCTCGAGCGGTACTAAACATTGAAACCATGTGGTGCATTTTTTACATTGTATTTCTCATTTCTTCTGTATTGCTCCTTTCTTTTGTGGGCTGAATGAAATAATCTGTAGGACAATAAAGAAATCTGGAAGTTTATTGTTGGAAAGCACAATCTCACTTCACCAATTTGTTCCTATTCTCGTCACGAAGTTTCGACAAAGTCGCAATCTTATTTTTTCACCCATTCAGTGAAGGCGATAGCAGTAACATCAACTGCAAAGGGTATAACTTCAAAGCAAGTTCTAATCGGCACAGTTGGCGACCAGGTTAGTTTTGATTTTTATAGGTGGGGCTGAAGTGGCATCTGTGAGACTCGTGCTTCTTTCTGTATTATGCTCATTTGCTGTTTCAATGTATGAATGACAGGTTTTGGCACTTGATAAGCGCCTTCTGGACCCTCGCCGATCTGCAAATCCAACACAGGCTGAGAGGGAAGAAGGAATTATACCTCTTACAGATTCCCTGCCTGTCATTCCTCAGGTATGAAACATTTTTTGTTTTCTGGTGTTCCTTGTTCTGAAGCATTCTGCCACGGGGTATCAGTGAGTACAGAAGTGATGCCCAACGCTGACATACAATTAGACAGAATAAGCCCACGCGTATACCTTAGTTGTACACAGGTGTTTATGTAGGGTAGCGAAATGTTTAGGTGATTTTAGAAAGTCCTAGGATGATCCAGAGAATTACAGAAATTAGAGAAAAGGGTGGAGACGCATGCTTTATTCTAAAATATTCTTCAGTGGAGAAGATGAGAGCAGGATTAGAGTATTCTTGAGCATCAATCCTAGTCGTCTATAGTGGATGACGGGTGAGAAATCTTAACTGTTGATTGAGGAGGGGACATTGAAACCAAAATGTTGTGCAACTAAGAGAATGGTTAGTCTTGAGAGCACCAGGGATGAGCTTGCGGGTGAGTGCTAGAGATGTGTTCTATGTTCTCTAGTTTCAGGCTTTTATAGTGAATTGTGTTTTCTCCAAAAGCTTTGTCTTATACAATTGGGGTGGAAACATTGGTGAAAGAAGACTTAACTACGTCACATTAGGTGTGTTAGATAAGTGTCGCACAAGTGACATAAGGAAGTGTCGTCCCATGACAGTCTGTTGTGGTTTCATTTCCATGATTTGAATGACACTTGCAAATTGATATGTCCACATCATTAGCTCCAAAATCGATTTCATTCACGAATTTCTATGGAGATTGTAGTTATATTTCTTCTTATTGGTGTGTTCAATAAAAATAACGGCCGATGTTGTAAATATTGGTCTATATGTATCAATATTGGTCTTCTTATTACCTATATTTTTCGATACTGTGATAATATCGTGATATAATTTCCAATAATCAAAATATAGGTCGCTATACCCAATATTTAGGTCACAAGGCATCTGTTTTGTTATTTGGTAACGTGGATCTGCATTTCTGGTAAGCTTTTTGTCTGCGGGCTGATGGGATGCAATTAGGGTTATTGAACTTGAACTCGTCTCGCTCGTCTTCCTCGTTGGGATAGGAGAAAATAATATTACTGCCGATGATAATAATAAAAACTCGAGACACGAAAAAGATGTCAGACAGCCAGCATTTTAGCCTGCCATTGCCTCCTGACTGATAAAACGACACGGTTTTCTGAGTTCCTAGGGCTCATTGTCCTTTTTTCTCCCCTTGTTTTTGCTGGCAGTCCTACGTGACTCATGCCCTTAAAGTGGAAGGTCTTAGAGGCATAGTTACAGCACCTGCAAAGCTGGAGTCGACCACCCTCGTCTTTGCATACGGAGTCGACTTGTTCTTCACGCGGCTGGCGCCTTCTAGGACCTACGACTCTTTAACTGAGGATTTCAACTACGCGCTACTTCTCATAACAATCGTCGCTCTCGTTGCAGCTATATTCGTAACCTGGATATTGTCCGAACGAAAAGAATTAAGAGACAACTGGAGGTGAGTCCATCTCCTCGATACCAATATATTTCCTCCATTATTATTATTTTTGAAAAAATTTACTTACATTAAGATAGTTGAACAGTCCTGTAACTCAGTGGGCGGACTGTTGTAAATTTGGTAAAGGGCATGTTCTTTATTTCCCGAGGTTAGTTTAGCCACCCCTTTATACTCGTACTCCCGCATGGATTACTGTTATTCGCAGGCTCTTTGGCTTCACCTTATGTTTCATAAGCAGTATTTCATGGGTGCTTACTTTGTTGCTTTTACTTTTTCTTTTTTTTTTCTTGGAAAAATATTTTTAAATTTTTTTTTACTGTTATTATAAATTTTGTTGTCGTTTTTTTATTATTTTCAGCTGTATCATCTTCTTATGATTCATGGGCAGCACCTCACGGGTGCTCTGTTTGTGGTATTTTTGTTTTTTTGGGAAAAATATTAATTGTATTCTCAATTTATTGTTTATTTTTGTGTGTTATGTTTTTTTTCTTCAATTATTTTTATTGGTGTTTTAAATTTGTCTTAATACTGATTTTAAACTATAATTTTTTTTTTGCCAAAGTTATTATATTTCGGTATAATGTATGAAATTTTTAAAAAAAATTTAAAATGTGTCTGACTTTTTGTGTATTATTTTTGTAGATTTGATTAAAATTAAATTGGATTTAGGTGAAAATATGTGGCTGTTAATTTGGGTTAGGCCGAGTTGGCTTGGACATGGCCAAGTTATCTGGGCTGAAACTATGGACGTGTCCCGGGCTGGTTTCCGTCGGTTTATTGATGTATATTTTTTATCTAAAAAATTATATTTAGGTAAAAATTTTTAAAAACATATAATATTTAAAGAATTATGGTATTTAGATCAAAATATTATTTAATATATGCTTGAATGAAACATTTTTACATAAAATTATGTTAAAATATAGTTATTAAATTAATTTTTTAAATTTAAATTTTATTTGAAATAAAAAAATATATTCATACAAAATTCATAACCTGGAGTTTGGTCGAACTAAACCTATAATGTGCGACTGCATCCGGTTTAAAAGTTAAATGGGTTTAATTTTTGATTATATTTGTTTATAATATTAATAAAAATTGATTAAATTTTATAGAATTTTAAGTTGTCGAGTGGATTTTGACTTGCTCTTTATTTGTAAAACTTGAAATGAACATTGAACTGGACTGGGCCATAGTTATATTAAAATAATTGAGAATAGAACTAAAAAAATTGACAATAAAATAAAAATATGTTTATTTTATTTTTTAAAAATATGAAAAGTAATCAATTTAAAAATATCCAATATTAATTATTGAAAAATTTACTTGTATTTGGAGAATTTAAAAATATCGAACTCGTAATTTTTTTTTATAAACAGCCTAAACTACTTGTAAAATAGTGCGTAACTCTCTATTTTCTCCTGATTTTGTTTCAATATTTTTAAGTATAATAATTTTTTAAAATTTATTTTCATAAATTAAAATAATATATGATAATATTATTTAAATGTTTATTACTTTAAAAATAATTTTAAATATTAAAATATATTTAATATTTATCCTTTTTTGTAAAAAAAAGGGCGGGAGCAAGAAACAAGATCCTACTTCTCTTTGCTTCTCTTTATGAAACTATTAGATCAAAATTTAATAATTAAGATTTAAAAAATATTTAATATAGTTATATTTTTAATTTTTTTAAAATATTAATATATATTAAAAATTAAAATCTAATATTTTTTAATAAAAATAATTATTTAAAAATTGGTACATATCTCACCATTTTAT
>JAOVVI020003976.1:0-18263 GCA_028571085.2 Nepenthes alata | reverse complement strand
AAAGGTAAGAAAATTGTTAAATCGGAACATGCCCTTCCTTTTTGGATATGTTTCCTCGAAATGCAAAAGACAAGGAGAATGATCAGATAATCTAGCAGGAATGAAAGTGGCTTTATAATTGGCATAGTTAAAGAGCCAACTGCCATTCACTAACACACGATCTAGCTTCCTGTAGATCCGAATAGATGCATTGCGGCCATCATTCCAAGTGTAATAGAGACCCTCATGGCACACATCAACAAGATCACAATCAGTAAGGCAAGAGTCAAGGTCCATACTGCTGCGAGCATGCTAATTACCTCTCCCAACCCTTTTGAAGGTGCCCGAATGGCATTAAAGTCCCCTAGAGCTGCCCAAGGCAATGGGCAAAATCACGCATCCTCCGAAGGCTGTCCCAAAGATCGCGCCTTTGGGATTCCGAGTTGGCACCATAAATAATAGAAATAAGTCTTGCCTTCCCATCATGTCGGTAAGTAGCTTTGCACTGGATAGCTTGATTATCCTTAGAGATAATATCCAAATCGACTTGATCCGAAATTCAATTAATCCAAATACACCTAGTAGAAGTGTCAGAATAGTTCATATCTCATTTCCATGTAGGCATAAGGTTACTGGCAATCATAGCAACATTTCACTCTCTAACTTTGGTTTCTCCCAAACCAACAATATCACATCTAGACGACACAATAAACTACCGAGTTTCATATCTCATGATCTTTCCATTCAGCCCACGCACATTCCAACAAGCAATACTAATCATGGGGATTGGATGGATTTGGGGGGCTTCCTTTTGCCCCTTTATATCTTTTATGAGCAGAGTTCAACTTCTGACCTTGAGGAGGCCCATCTCTTGCTGCATGAGAAACAGTAGACTTATTATTGTTAATGCCACTTTCAGGGGGAATGAAGACATTCCCACTCAAAGTGGTCGAAGGGACCTGGACCTTAATCCTGCTTGGCTCAGCATCAGATAGAGTAGGCTCCTTCCTCAAAGCTCCAAAATCCTTAATCAGCTATGGTATTAGAGTCTAGCTGCAATGGTATCCCAACTGCACTAGCAATCCAACTAAAGCCAATAGGAGTCTAAAATTTCACTGGAACATTGTGCAAATTGATCCAAATAGGAAAGATCTTATGTTCCTCCTTAATCAAGGACATACCCGGAGCCCACTGTTTGAGAAACAGAGTTCTTCTAGCAAAAACCCAAGGTCGAACAGATACATTTTTTCATCATCGCAAAGGATGCAAACCGAAAAAAAAAAAAAAGAAGCCAGCAACATGCTCAGCAACATGGCTAACCCCAAACTTAGCCCAGATTTTCCGTGCTATATGATTAATAGCATGGAAATGAAATGATTTTTCATAAAAATATCCAACAATAGTAGATCCCCAAACCTCCTCACCTTACTTGACAACTTCAAAAGGAAGGGAAATAACAGCAGTATCCCCTTAAATTTTTTGAGGAAAAAATTTCATTAGCAAGGATACATTCACATTCCCTTTTTGAACTACATTAGACCAGGAAGATTTGGGAATGCCTTTTCTGAAGCCAGAGGAAGTCTTCTCAAAATAGGACAAATGAAGGAGAGGGTCACCTTCCTTTGGCAACATGATCCAACGCCTGTCTGCCTCATCATCAGGAGCAGGGAAAGAAGCATTCAGCATCAACAGGTTACCATTGCGCTGTTTCAGTGGCTTCGTACATTCTAAGAAAGAAGCATCTGGGACAGGGGACTGAACTAGATCATCCCTCTGCAACGGAGGGAAAGAATCAGATGATTGGCTAAAGGAAGAAAGAGAAGCAAAGAAGAGGGATTTGCTTGGGAGGAATAATCAAAAGGCACAGGCAATGGCGGGAGCGAAACAGTGGTTGAGGAAGGAGGACCAATGAGTGAAAAAGGAGGCGAGAAAAGAGTCAGTTTGGACGACGCCATAGGAACATTGGCCAACCCGACGCCGAGGATCCCAGCCCGAGCCAAAGAAACTTGAAATCTAAAGAGAAGGGAGAGTTTCACTCTCAAGAATTCCAGTAGGAACCCTTCACGAATTCTCACCCTTCCAGCTCACAAGCAATGGTGGAAGAACACGACCAAGGTATTCCAGCCAGGCTATAACATTAAATCCAGACAACTAATCACCGTCACAGAAATGCAGCGGCTGCGAAATCAGGTGGCTCCTTAAAGGAGAGCAACCCATTTTCTTCATGCAGGTATTGGTTTCAACCAATTTAAATTGAAAAACAAGCTCAGATCTCAAATAGAAAAGGAAGTTACCAATCAGGAAGTGGTTGACAGCAATACATACCAGCAGCAGGAGCAGCAAATTTGATGCCGACATCATAGGCAATGTGAATGACGAGATGGGCATAGCCATACTCATGCATTAAAAGAGTGAGAGCCTTAATACAATGACAAGGTTACTTCACTGAAATCTCGAGTTCATGGGTATAATGTTCAATGGAGAGATTTTGGTGCTACAAATTTCATGACTTCTGGTGTTACTCGGCAGGATTTAGTGAAAAAATACTCTGTATTTTCTGACATCTGGATAGATCATTCATCACTGCATCATATAAAACTGTAATCGCAATAGCCTGCAAGAAGAGTAAATTCCACGTAGCCAACACAGTCATGACTGACATGGGTAACAGCTAAAAATGACAAACAAATGTCCCCAACCAAGAAGCTGGTTTCATCTTCATCTTCATCTTCATCTTCAATGTATGAGATGGGCCTAAAAACAACATAGATGTATCCACAAAGCCCAGATTCAACGTCTCTGCCGCAAAGATAAACCCTCTGTCCTTTACACTGACCCAACCCTTTATTTGTTTTTAAGAAAATTACAGGACAGGCATGTCCAAAGCTCGCAGCACATCTTTGAACTCAAAGTCACGCGTTTGCTTGTTGAAGCATTCGACGAGCTTGAACCTGGAATCATTCAGATAAAAAGACTGCGCGGTCTCCAGAAGCCACTCAGCCTCCGAATCATTCAGCTTGCTTGTAAACACGACATCACCCCGGATCAGCACCAAGCCTTTGCTTTCGGCGAATTCTGTGTAATGACATACGGTCAAGTAGGGTGACGCCTGAGTTCCTCTAGCTTTGTAATCTTCCAGGCCAGTGAACATCATATGCGGGATTTTCACTGCAAGAATATTCAAACAGAATTTTCAGAGTCAACAGACTTCTGTACTGAACTGTTGACTAAGCATTTCTTTCACCAACTATTTAAAGGCTGAAACGCAGTTTACAGTTTCCAGATAAATGTTAGTACTCTTCCCCCTCGATGTGCTTGCCAGTCAGTCGGTTCATATTTTCCTTTGTCAAGTAAATTTGAAATGAATGTCGGGTAATGCAACCATCCATCAGGACAAAAACAATAAAATGATTAGTGTAGTGCCATGATAAACCAGCTAAAAGTGGTGATCATCTGCCCTGATGGTCTGCGGCAGAATCCAAAACCAGTTTTAGTCAGGCTACTCTGGTCAAATGTATTAAAACCTTAATCAAGAAGCACAAAACAGAGCCATTACAAAGGGAGAAATGAGGATTACAAGTTAAATATCACAGCAATGTTGGGTTTTAGATCGCTCCTTTGTGAGTCCCACAACCAATGTATATCGTTCAGTGACACGCCTGATACTGCACGAGACTAGGCTTAGTGAGAAGAAATTTCTTAGTGGCACATAACAGGTGTCGGAACTGAGTATGTGCACTATTTGATCAAAATAGCGGCACCTGGTGTACGCCTAAGGGGCGCACGTGCATGTTTTGTCCAAAAAGATCATGCCTAAGAAGCACCTAAGAGATGATCATGCTCTGTTTGTCTAGAAAGGTCGCATCTAAGGGATGCTTGTACACCACTTATCCAGTAAGTCCGCGCCTGATGCGTGCATAAAGGGTGCTCGTGTGCTGATTCTACTATAAATTATCCTAACGCAATTTTAGAACATTCATTTCGGTAAGTTCTTGATCACTAACACAATGAGAAAAAGAAGAGAAAGAGAGAGAAAATAGAAAAGAGAAAGATTTATTCATCCATTTAAGTACTAAATTGTACTCCCTTCTCCACCGATCTTAGGTACATTGTTGTTATTATTGTAAATGACATTTTATCGGTCATTTTCTTCTCTTTTGTCTTATATTCTCTTTATTCAGGTCAATTATTATAAGGTATTAGTCCTTATATTTGTTAAAAGTTTTTACAATAGAAATTTACCGCATGGTGGATATTTTTCAAACTCATAATCTCGTAATTTTTTTCCTCATTTCTAAAAGGTTGTCTATCTAAAATTTTGTACCTTTTTATTTGCTATTGTTATTATTCATTATAAATTATCGTATTATCTCCTCATGTGTTCAAACAAACGGTTTGAAAATCGAAGAGATTAATTCTCAATTTCATGAGCAAAGCTTTGACACCTGGAATCCAATAAGTGATATCAGAGAGAGATTGTTGTTTTGTTAAAATTTATTTGAACTGATGGAGAATGAAAATAAAATGACATGCTTGAATGACTCAAGCTATGACACTTAGAAGAGCTAGATGAAAGATTTATTATTCGTTAAAATAATGCATCTTCTAGTGTTTGTTACTCAAAACCATAATCAAAATCTAATGAAAAATAGGCTTTTAAACATGAATAAATTTGTAGATACATTTGGTAATTTGTTAATGATAATGTTTACAATCACATTCGTAATGAAGTGCACGCGAAAATATTATAGGAGAAGCTTAAAATGCATTATGCATCAAAGACAGGTAACAATAAGCTGCATCACTTGATGAAATTGATGTAAGTGAGATACAAAGAAGACACTTCTACATCCGACCATCTAAACAAGTTCCAAGGATGCATTGACCAATTGAGTGGCATGTACATCAAATTTGTTGATGAGTTGTTGGGCTTATGATTATTGATCATATTACTGGATTCATGGATGGCTATCCAAATCACCATTGCCAACATCGCTCTTAACGATGTAGTGACCCTAAAGATAGCCAATAGTGAAGTTCTAAATAAGGAGATGAGGAGAAAATCGTAAGGCTCTACTTTCTCACACTTTGAAGTGCCGATTTTAGAGTCACGGGGAAAAAGCTAGGGGAGAGTTCCAAAATCTTGTGAGAAAAGCTGAAGTAAATCAAGATTGAGGTATCAAAACCACAAAAGTCATCATTTTAGGAAAAAGGGTTACATTAAAAAGCACTATTATAAATATAAACATATGAATGCAGATCACAGCGAATTGAAAGCCAAGAAGTCCCGAGACAATGAGAGAGCCATAATTGTTACCAAGTTTGATCTTCTTCTTGTATACAAAGAAGGAGATGTAATTAACTTAGCCGATTATGAGATAATCTGGATGACCGATAGTGGTGCATCACTCCATATTACGTCAAAAAAGAAATTCTTCACATTCTATACTCATAATGATTTTGGAGTATTAAAAATGGGAAATGAAGAAGTGTATTGGATCGTGGGCTGTGGTGATGTGTGCCTGATCATTGGAAACAAAACCAAGATATTTTTTAGGGATGTACGACATGTCTCATGCATCTGGCTGAATTTTATTTTAACAAGCAAGTTTGATGATGAAGAATTTCACAACACCTTCTGTGAAGGCGCATTAAAGCTTACTAGAGGATCTCTAGTGGTGGCTTGTGGAAAGAAGTTTTTTAGCACGTACGTGTTGTAAGCCTCTATTTTAGCCGGAGGCATACAAGTAGCTACGAATGACGAGTCTTCATATCTATGGCATAGGCATCTAAGCCATACGAGCAATAGGGGGCTAAACTGCCAAGTAAAAAAGAACCTCCTTCCGAGTGTAAAGGATGCAAAGTTGAGGACATGCACTCATTATTTGGCCAAAAACAATAGAAAGTTTCATTTTAAGGAAACTCATCCATTAAGAAGATGAATCTTCTTGAGCTTGCTCATACTAACATATGTGGCCCCTTCAAAGTGAAGACACTCGGCGGAACACTCTATTTCATCACATTCGTTGATAATTATTTAAGAAAATTGTAGCCATATCTCTCAAACTCGAAGGATCAAGCCCTTGACGTCTTTGAACAATTTTATGCATTCGGTGAAAAGCAAATGGGGAAGAAGTTGAAATGCATCCAGAGTGGCAATGGAAGAAAGTACATCGAATCATTTGATAAATATTCTCGGTCATACAGAATACAACACCAAGAGACTCTACTGAAGACACCACAGCTCAATATTGTGGCCGAAAGGATGAATATAATGCTAACCGAGAGAGCCCATTTATACTTTCAGAGGTGAAACTCTCTAATTTGTTTTGGAGAAAATCCTTGAATGCAAAGACTCACATAATCAATCTCTCACCTAATGGCCTACATACCGGACAATTTGTGGTTTGGAAAGGAAGTTTTTTATGACCACTTGCATGTGTCTGGATGCAAGTCATTTGTCTACGTTTAAAAAACAAGATGTCCAAACTTGAGGCAAAGGCAAGACAATGCATGTTTCTCAGTTATGAGAAAAATGTGTTTGGCAATCGGTTCTATGATCCGATAAAGAAGAAACTTCTAAAGTCAAAGGATGTTGTGTTCGTGAAAGACGAGACTATCGAGGATATCTACCAAGCAGAGAATGTGATCTTCAACAAGACAAAAATCAGCTTTATGATATGAATCCTAAGTCCTTGATACCAATGACAATTCAAGCTGAAGACAGTGCTCAAGGTGATCTTAAAGGCGATAAAGACCGTGAGATTCTCACCCTTGATGAGGTGGATGATATTGATGTGGATGTTAATACTCATGATAATACTCATCATGATATTCCCAGACCTACACTAACCATTTCACTCTGACGATCCATGAGAGATTGAGGACCCTTCTCTCACCTATCAGTTAATAAGTATGTATTACTCACTAATAATAGGGAACCTGAATGTTTTTATAAAGTAATGGAGAATGAGCACAAGATGGAGTGAATAGATGTTATGCAAGATAAGATGAAGTAATTGTAGAAAAATCACACTTTCAAGAGGACCAAATTGCCTAAAGGCAAGCAAGCTTTGAAGAACAAATGGATTTTTCATTTGAAATTTGATAAAAGCAGCCCTCAACTAAGGTATATGGCGAGATTGGCCGTAAAAAAGTTTAACCAACAAAAGGGTATCGATTTTGAGAAAATTTCGACTCCCATTGTGAAGATATCTTCCATTAGAGTTGTTTTCAGATTGGCAGTAACTCCTAATCTAGAAATAAAACAACTAGATGTGTAGACGGCCTTCCTCTATGGTGATCTAAGGGAGAGAATCTATATGGAACAACTAGAAAAATTTCGAGCAAAGAGGATAGAGTATTTGGTATGCTATTTAAAAAAGAGCCTTTATAGGCCAAAGCAAACCCTTAGACTATGGTATAAGAAGTTTGAGTCCATGATGGTAGGCTAAGACTACCGAAAGATTATTTTAAACCACTGTGTCTTTATTCAAAAGTTTACAGAAGAGGACTTCATTATACTCATCCTTGATATAAATGCATGCTCATTGTGAGTCAAAATGCCTCCCAGATTGCATAGTTGAAGAAACAACTTAGAAATTCTTAGTATAAGAATCTTTTGCAACCGGAAAGTAAAGAAACTTTGGATTTCCCAAGAGAGCTACATTGAAAAAATGTTTTGACGCTTCAATATGGAAAAGTCTAAACCAATGAGTAGTCCGCCTGCTAATCACTTCAAATTGAGCACTCAACAGTGTCTTATAGATGATAAAAAGGCTGACATGAGACACATTCCTTACTCTTTGGTCATCGGTAGTTTGATGTATGTAATTGTGTGTACAAGATCGATTATAACTCATGATTGAAAAAGTCAGCAGATTCCTTTCTAATTCTAGAAAGAAACATTGGTCTGCAATAAAATGGCTACTAAGTTAAATGGCGAGCTGCATCTAGACGGGTATACTAATGAAAACATGATGGGCAACATTGATTCTCAAAAGTCCACATTGAGTTATCTAGTTATGTTTTTGGGAGGAGCTATATCTTAGCAGTCAAGGCCACAAAAATGGGTTGCTCTTTCTACTACCGAAATGGATTATATTGCATTGACGAAAGCGAGTAAGGAGATGTTATGGATGAAGAAGTTCATTCGGAAGCTCGACTTCAAGTAAGAGCAATATTTGGTACTATATGATATTCAAAGTGTCATTCACCTTTCTCAGAACTCATCGTTTCATTCCAAATCAAGGCATATTTTCATTTGATATCATTGGGTGAAGAATATCATTAATTTAGAGTTGATGAGAATTGATAAGGTCAAGACTGAAGAAAATAGGACTGACGTGATGACAAAAGTGGTGTAATGAAAAAACGTTTAAGCATGCCAAATGATAGTTGGAATGTCATGAGAAAAAGTTTGTTAGGTTTTAAGTCACTTCCTAATAAGTCCCAAATATATTAGCATATCATCTAGTGACACGTCTAATACTGCACGAGACTTGGTTCGATCAGAAAAAATTATTCAGTGGCACATGATAGACACATGAACTGAATATGTGTGTCATTTGATCAAAATAATAGTTCCTGATATACAATTAAGGGGTGCACATATATATTTTGTCCAGAAAGGTTATGCCTGAGGAGCTTCCAAAGAGCACTCATACTTTGTTTGTCCAAAATGGTCACACCTAAGATGTGCCTAAGGGACACTCGTGCGCCGCTTATTTAGCAAGTCCACGCTGAAAGGCGCACGTGCACTGGTTCTGCTATAAAGTGTCTTGATACGATTTTAGGGCATTTATTTCGATTCTTTTAAGTTCTTGAGCGCCGACACTGTGAGAAAAAGAAGGCGAAGAGAAAAAAAAGAGACGAGAAAAATTTACTCATCCATTTAAGTTTCAAATCATATTCCATTCTCCATCGATCTTGGGCATGCTATTCTTATTGTTGTCAAAGGCATTTACTGATCATTTTCTTCTCTTTCTTCTTATATTCTTTATTACTTGGGTCTATTATTATGATGTGTTATATCCTTATATTTGATGACGATTTTTGTAAGCGGAACTCATTGCATAATAGATATTTTTCGGACTCCTAGTCCCATGATTTTTTCTCTCATTTCTAAAGGAATTTTCACATAAAATTTTGAGCTTTATTATTTATGATTGTTATTATTCATTATACATTATCGTATCATCTCCTCATGTATTCAAATAAAGGGTTAGGAAATGATCCTCAACGAGAATACTTCTCATCTTTATGAGCAAATCTTTAACATCTGGAACCCAACAAGCTCAACCATAAAATAATAAGGTTCATCACAGAAATTTTCACTTGCAAACATTTTTGTTTTCATAGGGAAGGAAGGGGATTGGGTTTTCAAGTCCCGAACTACAAACTTTTAATAGCAGAATTGTAAAATCATTGGTCAGATAATCAAGTAGAAGGGTCCAAGAAAATAATTTCTGACAAAACTGGATAATTTGCCCCATAGTCAAGCTTCAGATGCCCAGCTTTAGCATGTGCGCGAGAGAGAGAGAGAGAGGTTAACTTCAAAGGGGTGCATTTTAGAAGAACTACGTGCTGTAGAGCATGCCTCACTACTAGTCAGTATAAGGAAAAGAGGTTTCTATTCTTGTCAAAATGTATGGGGAAAAGGAGAAGCAAACCTTGAGCAAACATGGTTGTATAGCCACTTCCTCTCCACAAGGGAATGACAAAACACTGACTACAAGAAATGGGAAAAGAAATGAGAAAACAAGTTGGAGACAACGAACAGTAAACAAGATTGATAATATGTAGAATTACCAATCAGCTGCTCTTTTCTCTAATAAGCGATACAATTTTGCTTTCATGGATACACCAATATGACCTCTTCCCAAGTGATACTGACATGACATGGGGGCCCAATCAGCAGAGGACCACAATTGCATGACACAGTCAAAAGCGCTAAATAAATAGATATTCTATGATCAATGTAACATATATGCATAAATTTCAGCAAGAAAGGCAAGTTAAAATATCTTTATGGGCAACAATTGAGTTAAATGTTACTTAATTCTTTTTTAGTTCTCTCCTGAGACCTAAAAGAAATTTACTTCGCAGTTGGCATGTACACATGTTCCCAGGACAGAGATCGCTGGTGAACTCTCTCGCCTTTAATTACATATGAATACTGTCCCTACAATGATTTCAAAGAAGTATTAGAAGACAAGGATTTCATTATTACTTGCTGCTAGACTGATAAGACAACAATAGAAACTTGGAAAAACCAGATATCATCTCATAATCCTGCCAGTCCAACTAACAGGAAAAACTGCTTGTTCACTTGATAATCATTTTAAACTATCCAACTCCCCTAGCATGCACAAGAAGATAAAGAAAAACTAAAAGATTGTTGTTCACAATTGAAAATATGGACGAAATTTTTTTTAAAAAAAACAAAACATGGTTTTTCCATCTCCTTTCACAGCATAAAGATTAATACTTCATGGCTTCAAGAGAAAAAGTAAATTAATCAACCAGCACACCACCAATACAAAAAAATCTCTCCCATAGTTAAGTGAAAACGAAGCACTCAAAGAAATCATATGATGAAAGAAAGCAAATGTCAAGCAAGAATGTGAGAGTTGACAGATTTTCAGACATTACATCATCCCATATTGAAGCAAGGTCCTCAGGTGACTTATTTTTAGCCCTCCCAATATCCATAATGGACTCCAAAGGCTTCGGCTGTAATGGTGTAAATCCAGTTGCAAACATATAGGCACGAAAAAATCCTACAGAAACCCATTTAAGGAAATCTGATCGAACAGCTTCTTTTTGAAAATTCTGGTTCCCTTTTCTGTTAGAGAAGGTACTAAGTGTCCCTTTTGAAGCAAAAATGGACAATGAAGTTTCAACAAGTCGACTTGAAACTGAAGATGCCAACATAGCTCCTGATACAATAGCTGATAAACGCTGCATTGTATATGCTCTGCAACAACATCAAAAAAATTGACATGACAATAACAACTGTTACTGCATACACGCTTCAAGATGCTAAAACAAATTGTAAGCCTAAAATACTCAGCCTCTTGATAAAGCTGCTATGAATTGTGCTTTAACTTGGATAGATGATAAAGTCCTTCAGGATTGCATTGTACATGGGACCTAGAATTGTAATGTTCTGTGGATTATCAGATAACTATAATTGAACATAAAATTACAAGGCTACATTTTATTCCAGTATTTTTAAGGAGTCTCTGGCTTCAAAAATTACAGTTTAGTAAAAGGAAGAAATATCAGCCAGAAGCCTGACATTTGAGATTAATCTATTCACCATAGGTACACCATTCGGACCTATTGGCCAATGCTACGCAATGTTGTCTTTACTGATGCAGAGGGCTAACAATTACAGGGTGACCCTGCTATGAGCAGGGCTTACAAGGGATTATATGATTACAAATTAGTTAGTGTTTAATGCACTTGAAATTGGAGTATTGGACAACTAAGCTTTGCAAGTCATTATCAAGAGAGGCTATGCACAAAATGCCCAGATGAATAAAACAACTAAACATAAAGATCTTATTACAAAGCTGCAGGTTTTGGTCGGTAAAGTGGATTTTTTTTGTTGCTCTGATTACACTCAGATATGGCATGTAAAGTACTGCTCTAATGATCTGATTTATTTGTGAGCCCAGTAAAAGAGATACAAGATATAAAAGATAAAAATATATTGAATTGACTGAGGAGATATATTTCCTCATAAGCTAAATGAAGAATAAATCATTTCAATGGCAGAAAGGCCCCACAAATCCATTCAGGGCTTCAAAGAAGCCAAAAACAAAGTTTCTTTGCCTAATTCATAGAGCAAATAATCAAATCAATTTCTGTTCCCTTGACCAATTTCAAAGCAAGCCAATCACAAGGGTGCATTAAGGTACCCATGTGCCCTTTTCAGAGAATCAACAAAACAAAATGATAGCATTCATATCTGGTTAGAATTCAGGATGAAAGCAATGGTTTGAAGCCAAAAGTTATATAGTTCATGAACATGTGCACAGGAACTTTCTAACTTACGGGTAGGTTGAGGGTCAATGGCTCATTGAAGTAATTTCATTTGCACAATTCTATCAAAGGGCTTGTTTCTTTCCTCAAGGGGGAGGGTTAAGGCAAGATCTCAGTCTCTTCTTTGTTCATTCTATTAAAGGAGGTCTTCTGCCTGTTCCTTGATAAAGTTGAGAATGTTGTTTTTATCAATTGGTTATTTAGTTGGGTAGGAGTGATGAGAACATATAATTGGCGTTAAGTTAATGTCCATGAAATCAACTTCTGTGACGCTTGTAACTTAATCTGTCTGATATATGACTTGAGTTTGAAATATTTTTTTCTTTAAGTTGCATACATAAATATGACCAGTTTGCTAGCATTCTCCATAGAAGAAAAGTTTATCATTACTAATTAAGATCCACTTGGGGCCAAATATGAAGATGTGAGTGTTAAGGATCAAGTCATACACAACTTCAGGAGGGGGGGAATATTTAAAGCTTGGAAGAACAAAAATACAATGCATGAAGTTGGAAAGTTAATGCTACTTAAAAGTATGCCTTCAAGCTTAAGTATAATATGATCACTTCTAAGTTCCAGGTTCAGTTGTCAAAAACTAGTATGTCAAAAGAAGCTTTATTTGTTACACTTCCAATTAAGGAGGCTTTAAAGAAGTGGATGAAATTTTTAATTTTAGTGAGGTACTATTAAGGAAATAGTCTAAAGACTAAAGGTTTACAATTGGAGTGAAGGAATGGGTGTAGCTACAAAGAAAGATGATTAAAGGTTCTAATGAGATGAATTATCTAGGCTGGTGGTCAACAAAATCAAGAAGCATCTTAGAGGTTACTCTTTGTAAAGACAATCAGAATGGAATTTTTTCAGCCTCAGATTTCTGTCATGGTTTGGTCAGATGAATCTCTGAGGTTTTGATTGGATATTGGGGGTCGATTCTTCTCCACTAGAAGCTCTTTTTTACACTGGCAGTTAGTAAACAAGTAATTTGTTAATAATTCTTATCAGAGCATTGATGGTCAAATCATATGGTGTCCAAGGCTTGTCATTTGGCAGCCATGCTTGCACTGCTGGGGCTGCCACAGGTGTTGGATTCTGCTCAGCCACTTGCATGGGGAGATAGGGTGCATTTGGAAATGGTTAAAGTAATAGAATAGGAGGGTCAAGATATGAAGCCATGTAAATCTGGTTAGCTATGGATCTTCATTTACGAATTATTGAGAGGTGGTAACACTGCATTTTCATTTGGAAATCTGTTCAAGAAAGGTATTTTTCTATCTTGGCAATCAACTTGGAATAAATTTTGGATAACTTCACTGGTAGGAAAAGGATATCCAAAAACAACATCAAGGGGAATGCCACTCATATGCTCAAAATCTTCCATATCCTGTTCACAAGACTCAACAACCTTTGGATCCACCATACAAGTGATGGTAGGTCACATGAGCGACTCCATTTGGTGTTGTTTTGGAATAAATTTATTCCAAGATATTTGAGATAAATGAATGACGGTCCCCTTGAACATAATGATTTACACCAAAACTGATATTAATTAAATCAACCCTAGACTCATCAACCCATCTGAACAATGTCCAGCAATCTTATACTGGGACTCCAGTATCAGTAATCAAATACTGGTTCAAGTCCAGGCATAGGGCTCAACTATTTTTCAAAACTTCATAGATTTTTCAACTTATTTTGAAGTGTCTGTGGCATATCCAAGTCCAAGTGTTGACTGCCTAACACAAGTGCTTTAGAGTAAAATGAAAAGTCCAAGTAACTATAATTTACAGAACCACCAACGAGTTCCACTTGAAGACTCTCAACAAGTCACACCCATCACTTCCGAAAGAACAGATACACTCAAATCTCACTCATTCCCCTAAAAATCTTTCTTACACCCGACACCATTATCTCAAGGCAAAGATCGAAACAGTTCATAATGATACACAATGTTGGAGCACTCACGCGAACCAAATCCATGTTCAATTCAACACCACTTAGAGGCTTCACCACAAAATCAAAGACTATGAAGAGATAACAATCGACGACCTCCCAATGTCACCTACAGTCACTTGACAGATCGAAATCATGACCAACTTACCCTTCTTAGCAGACTAAAGATCAGGAGTTTCCACATCCTTGCTAACAGCAGTAACTATGTTCGCCTACAGTATCACATCCTCCTTGCTCAGCAATAATCAAAGATTCAGCCCCTCTACTACTACGCAGGACACCGTAAACTGATCCACTTAATTTGTAAAGCAACTGTTTGGCGAAGAATCAAACTAAAATCTTTAGGGATATTCAAAAGTTGGACGGAAACGAAAAGGGCAATGGAATTCTAAATCCATCAGCAACATGAAATTATGAGCCGGCATTCACTTCACACAACACAAAGTATCAAACTTAAATAGAAGAAAAGCAAACCAAGAAAGAAAATTGACGGAACGGAAGTAAGAAATTGAAGAATGAAAATTCATCGACGTACCAAGGGAAGGGGGGGGGGGGGGACGGCAGAGATCAATTAGGACGAAAAGAGCATTCCGCGGCACAGCTCAATCAAACGAGCCAACGATGGGTGGAATTAACGAGAATGGTTGGCGAGCAAGACTGCCTTATGGTGGTGGGTCGGCCTGCGGCGAAGCGATTAGCGATCGTAGGGGCAACTGAGTGAGGAGGTAAAGGTGATGGAATCCCCGACAAGCTGTCGAAATTGGGGTTCCAACCCTTTTTCTAATTTGGTAAGCTTTTCTGTTTATGATGATTACAGGAATTTTGGCACATCAATGGTGGGATCTGAAGTATGAAAACAGAAAAAGGATGACACTCCTACTTTAAAATGGAAGTAAATCTTCACAAAAATTACTCTTTAATATTTTTATTTATACCAAATTAAATATTACAATGTCTTATTTATCTAATAATGTGATATCTCAAATATTTATAATTATTGAGATTAAATTATATTATATATGTTATTATTAATAAATTAAGAATAATTAAAATTTAAATTTAATTAGAGTTTGTCTTCCGTAAAGAATGATGGATTGATTCTGATATTTGATGTGGCATTTAAACGACGCCTCAAACACCAAAGGACTATTATGTTGACAGATAAATTTTTTATGTAAAAATTAATTAAAAATTATATTTTTTGTCGATAAGAGTTGGTTAATGATTAAAAATGTGTTAATCAATTAGATTATTGACATATTTAGTTGGTTTAAATTACATAAAAGTGGAAAACGTGTAACTCCATATAAGAAAAACATTTTTACATAATTAGTATTCACAACACTCTTGCAATCAATGTAAAAAGAGATAAAGTTTAGAGAAAAAAGGAAAAAGAAAGGAAGATTAGAAATAGGAGATGAAGAATTGAGGAGAATGAATTAAAGTAAGAAATCAAAGATTAGAAATTAAATAAGTCATTTTTTATTCTTGAAGTAATTCATACTCTTCTTATTCTTTTATAAAATTTGTGTGGTTTGATTATTTTTTTAATATTTTTTCTTTTAAATAATCATATTATAATCTGATTTAAAAATTTTCTCAATTATATTTAAAGTATGAAATGTCTATTTCAAAATATAAGTTTGTATATAAGTGATATTTTATGTAAATTAAAGAAACTTTGAAAGAAATGAAGAATATGGCATGATAATGAAAGTGATCTATGTATTCGCTTGTAAATGTTTGATTTTATATCTATATTCGGTTCTTATTCAAATTTATAAATAGATAATTTAACTAATTATCTTATTTGTCGACTATATTCAAGAATCATTCTAATTTGAAATTGTTTCTTTCTTTTTTTGTCATAGCATTTGATGTATTATTTGAATACTAAATATTTATTGGGGCAATTTTGTCTAATTTTTATATTTTTTTTAAATTTTGATCAAATTCGTTGGCTCTGATAGTTAGTTATTATATATGATTTGTAAAGCATTTTAAATGTTGTACGAGTCTTGATATTTGAATTTAAGATATTCATTGTTAAGTTTGTTAAACTATCACTTATTTAAAACTGAATAAAAGTATCTAATGTCTTAATGTTTGACTGGTATGCGACCTGCGTTTGAATGTCAGTTTTGGTTCTGTGGCGTGCAAGCTAGTACTCCAACGCTAGGCTTACATATTATTATTTGAGTTTTGGAGTTATCCTAATTCTTTGGATTCCAAACTTTGGTTGTTGATGCTTGAGTTTATGTATCGAGAATTGCTTCTTCTGACTTATGACTATGAATATGGTTAAGAAAATTATATAAAAATATCATAGTATCAATAAATATAAAACATGTGGTATTGTAACGAAATCTATAAATTTTAGATACTAGTTTACATATTTCAATAGATGTTAATGTCATGTTGATTGTAGTGGGATGCCTATATCCACATGATTATTGTACTGTGATATCGATTGGATATTGACGAGAGATATCAGATCTTATTACATATAGTGTGAGTTGGTTATTGCCCATTGCATTGCAATATGATGTGGCTGCATGACACCACATTCCAAATGAGTTGGCATCACTATATGAGTTGTCTACATAAATAATCTTAAAACTTTAGGGATTTGTGTCATTTATCCATCTATGCAAAGGTGTAAATATGGTAGCCTTTATTCAATGGTGAATAAAACTCATAAGAGATTGTTTGTTTATTTCTTAAGTTTATGACATTGGTTGTGATAAGATGGATAAACATATATCCATAAGAGATCGTTGTTATATCTCTTGAGTTTATTATATTGGTTGTGATAGGATAGCTAGATATTGTCTTCTTACATCTTATATAAAAATTTCAGATCTTATCCTTTGTATTGTCAATTGATATTTCTTTAGACATATGGATGATTTCTTGGGTCTTATCTTTCATATTATCGTTTGCTCTATCTTTTAAGTGTACAATTGATATCTCAAGTTTTTTTTTAACTCTTGATTATTTGATGTTATATAGATACATTGATATGAGCATGCTTATGTGCAATACTTCGATATTTTCAATCAAACATATTAATTAATTTAATAGTACCAAAATAATAATAACAATATAATAATAACTGTAATATCTCAAATATTTTTTTATATATAAATTATCTAATTAATTTTAATAGTTAATTTATTACTTATTTTGGATTTAAAAATTTTATAATTGGGCTTGAAATTTGAGTCAAAAGTATTTCAATAATTGAATTAGGCTTAGATACTTAAACCGTTAAATTGAACTATGCCTCGTTTAGTTAGCGGAATAAAGGAGGAATGGAATTCCTATTCCCGCGGGAATAGAAATTTCATTGTTTGGTTGCTTTTAAAATCGGGATATTCTCGATTTTACGAGAATAATATTCCCACCAGTTTGGTGGGAATTATCATTCCGTTCAAGCCTGGAATAATAATTACAGGCGTGCGCCACTCTCGCTCACTCTCTCTCTCTCACTGCAATTTCTCTTTTCCTTCCTCCTTTTTTTCCTTCGCAAACCGGCTTCTCTCTCGCGCCCTATTCTCTCTCTCATGCTCAGATCTCTCTCTCTCACTGCGATTTCATTTCTCGCATCTCTAGAAGAGGTCGCTGGCTAGTGCCAATCGAGCTCCTTCTGCTTCCATCGGTCGCTGGCTACTCTCTCTCGAATCTCTATTCGTTGCTTCCAACTGCTTCCAAGCTTCAGCCGGTTGAAATTGTTCAGAATGTAAGAAAATTTTTTGTTTGACAGTTTGATTTTTCTCAAAATGTTGAGAATTTCTCGTTATCCCCAAATTTTTGTTATCCCTAAATTTTGCCTGCTACAAACACACACAGTTCAGATTTTTGTTATCCCCAAAATTTTTATTATTCTATTTTTACAGAATAAAAATTTTATGAGGAGTATGTGCTTGTGTGGACTGGGTGTGTGTGTGTGAGAGGCGAGGATGTGCTGGGTGTATGTGTGGGCGACTGGGTGTGTGTGTGTGTGTGGGTGGGTGTGTGTGTGTGGGTGTATGTGTGGGCAACTGGGTGCTGCCTGCCTCAGCAGTGTGTGTGTTGTGTGTGGAGTTGGGTGTGTGTGGAATTGGGTGTCTCTGTGCGTGCGTGTGTGACAGAAGCAATGTGTGCGTGAGTTTGTGTGTGTGCTGTGTGTGAGCAGTGTGTGTGTTGTGGGTGAGTTGAGTGTCTGTGTGTGTGGGTGTGTGGCAGAATCCATGCGTGCGTGAGTTTGTGTGTGTGTGCTGTGTGTGAGAGCAGTGTGTGTG